>VXBH01007066.1:54895-79093 GCA_013400035.1 Rynchops niger | reverse complement strand
CCACCCAGGTATCACAGTTTGGGATGGGTTGGCCAATGACAAGACAACAGATGCTCTCCCCCACCTCTCACTCCAAGGAGAGGAAGAAGAGAGATAAAGAGATTTATGAGTTTAGAAAAAAAAAACAAAAATATTTTAGTGAAATATTAGTAATCAAATAGATACAATATATATAAATATATACAAAACCAGACCAAGTTCCCAGGGAGATGTCACTGGCATGCACTGGGAAAGTTCCAGGCTGGACTCAGCAATGAATGGGAACTGGATTCCAGAACACACTGACAGAGATCAAAGGTAGACCAACTGACAGGATCCTCCTCAGACATCAGTCATTGAAGAAAGAGAGCCATTGAAGAAGCCAAACCACTGAAGAGCCAACCTGACCCCTTTGATATCTCAGCTTTTATACTGAGCATGGCAGATGGGATGGAATACCCCATGGGTCAGTTTGGGTCACTCCTCCCCACAGGTGCAACCCTTCCACAGGATAAACAACCAAGTCAGCTGACCCTGGTTGCCACAGCAACAAGTATAAGCAAAAGCCTCTCTCACTGAACAGAAAGTTGGCTCTGTTCCACCCCAAATGAGGACAACAGGTTAAGTTGTAAGTATTTCAGCTATCTTTTGGATATCTGCTGGAAGGACAACACAGAAAAGCAATCCAGGAGTTTTTTTGGATTATATTAATAACAATTTCTTGCCAAAGGAGATCAAAGACCTGATAGAACTTGCTCTGTTAGACTATATACTTGCAAACAAGGTCAGGAATCTGAAGGCTGGGGGCAGCCTTGCTACAGTAACTATGAGATGGCACAGGGGAAGGAAAAGAGGAAAGGACGAAATCACAACCCTGGCCTTCAGGAGAACAGATTTCAGCCTGTTCAGGGACCTGCTAGGAAGAATCTCAGGTGATATGGTCCTGGAAAGCATTGGGTTCCAGGAGAGGTGGTTGCTTTTCAAACGTTACCTCCTCCAATCTCAAGAATGGTCCATCCCAACATACAGGAAGTTAAGTAAAGGTGGCAGAAGGCCTGCATAGGCAAACAACGATCTCATCAAAATTCAGACATAAAAAGGAAGCATACAGGAGGGTCAGCTCATCCAGGAAGAATACAGAGACACTATCTGAGTGGTCAGGCAGACTTGACCTGGTGTAGAGTCTGGCAAGTGATGTGAATGGTAAAAAGAACACCTTAGATAGTTGTATCAGCAGCAAAAGAAAGATGAGGACTGGCAGCTGAATGGGGCAGAAGACTTTTTGTCAGAATTCGTGGGGAAGGACAAGGTACTTGATGCCTTCTTCACATTAGTCTTTACTGTAAGACTGATTTTTCAGAAATCCCAGGCCTCTGAGGTCAGTGGTAATGTCTTCAGCAAAGACAACTTTTCATCAGTATAGGAGGTTCAAGGGAGGTTCAAGTTAGGGAACATTTAGAGAAACTGAAGAGTCACAAGTTTGTGGCACTTGAGTGCTGAGGGACTTGGAGAATGTCAATTGTCTTTGAAAGGTCATAGCAATTAGAAGAGGTTCCTAAGGATGGGGGAAAAAAGCAAATATCACTTCTGTCTTCAAGGAGGGCAAGAAGGAGGATGTAGGAAACTGCAAGCTTGTCAGCTTCACCTTGATACTTTGTTTGATGATACTTGATACTTGATGAAGCAAATGATCCCAGAAACCTTGTTCAAACATATGAAAGATAAGAAGTTAATCAGGAGAAATCAGCATGGATTTATTAAGAGGAAATCATACTTTAACAACTTGAGAACCTTCTGTGATGAAATGACCAGCCTGGTGGGTGAGGAGAGAGAAGTGCATACTGCTTATCTTGACAGTAGAGAGACTTTTGACAGTGTCTTCCACAACATCCTCACTGAGAAATTGATAAAACACAAACTAAATAAGTGGACAGTTAGGTAAATGGAAAATTGGCTGAACTGCTAGGTTTAAAGGATTCTTGTCAGCAGCAGGAAGTCCAGCTGGAGGCCAGTCACTAAAGCTGTGTCTGAGGTCACACCAGATGTTGGTAGTCCTTGTAATGACCTCAATGATGTAACAGAATGCACCTTTAGCAAGTTTTTAGATCTTACAGGACTGCAAAGATTGATTGATACACCAGATGATTGTGGTGCCTTTTTTGCAGGACAAATGGATGAACAGGATTATCAGTAAATTCTAAAATGGCAGATTCCTTCCCTGCACCTGGGGGGAAATAACCAAGTCAGGCTGCAGGTTGACTTGCTGGAAAGGAACTTGGCAGAAAAGGGTCCAGGTGAACAACAAGTTGAATGTGAGCCAACATTTCTGCCTTGCAGCAAAGGTGGCTGACAGCATCCTGGGCTGCTGAGGAACAGTGTCACTAGCACATCAAGGGAGGTGATCCTTCTCCTCTATTCAGCACTGGAGAGACAACATCTGGAGTGCTGCGCCCTGGTCTGAGACCCCTATTACAAAACAGACATGAATGTACCAGAATTGGTCCAGAAAAAGGCCATAAATGATGATTAAGCAACTGAAGCATCTCTCTTGTGAAGAAAGGCTGACAGATGGAACTGATTAGCCTGGAGAAGAGAAGGCTCAGGGGAGATCTAATCAACACCTGATGGAGGGGGAAATTAAGAAGATGGAACCAGACTTTTTTCAGTGCCAACCTGTACCAGATAAAAGGTACTAAGCACAAACTGAAACACAGGAGATTCCATTTCAACACATATTTATTTTACTTTTTACTGTGAGGGTCATCCAGCACTGGCCATAAAGGCTGTGAATTCTCCATCATTGGAGATATTCAAAATGTGACTGGACACACCCCTGAACAATTTGTTTGAGTTTACCCTGCTTTCTGCTGGGGGGAGGGGTGAACTGGATGATCTCCAAAAGTGCCTTCTAATGTCAATGTTTATGTGATTCTGTGATATGCATAAGTATTTATATTTTTTTCTGTAGTTTGAGGAAAAAATATATAATTTGGTACTGCTTAATGACTTAGGACATCTACTTTTGCTTTCACTATACAGTTTATTACCTTACACAATGTCAAGGTTTCTATCTACAAAATAACCTATTTTTTATTTCCTCAATAACTATTCAAGCACTGAAACAAACAAATTGCTATGTACAAGTTTATATGCTTATGCAACTTAAGCATGTACATTTTTACAAAAAGTAAACATAAAAGGGTCATGAACAATGCCAACTCTACATTTGCCTTTGAATTTTAATGCACGTTTATAGTAATTTTCTGTTCTAACTCTGATCCACTATGCTGAACATTAACAAACACATTATCTCTTCTGACTAACTGCATTGAAAAACCTTTTTTTGTTGACTAGTGAGTACTCAAAGTCATATATTTCAAATGGTCCAAAATGACAACATAAATATCCAAAACCAAACACGGCATAAATGGAAAATACTTTATTTGTACAGCTTTTTTGTGTAGGTATCTGCTAAAGAAGCATGATGAGCAGGCAAACCTAACAGGGATTCCACAGTTAATGTGACAATTGTTTTGTATTTACAAACAGAGCTGTACTTCTGTTTCTGTTGATTGTTTCCTGATTAGAGTATGCCTATACTTTCTGACTTTAACTGATCCCTTGTTCATTTGGATCAGGAATCCTATTTAACTTCTTATTTAACTGCTGCTGGAGAGCACCTAAGTAAAGTATTGGTCAAAATGCTCAGGAAACCTAGAAACAGGATTAGGTAATAAGGATGTTAGCATTATGCACAGAGGACAGTCTGGAACACGCTGCAGTGTTAATCTGTGCAATAACAGCAGTGATACTAACTGAAGCAATAGCCCCTGGCATTTTGGAGGCCTTCTGAAGCTAATAAAGGGAGGATGTAGCAACGGAAAACTCAGGTTGCAGGGGGTACGTGTCTAAGGGGTGCATGTAGCGAATAAAGGTGATGGCAACTTCACCAGTGGGAGGTGTTGGCACTGAGCTGCCAGGTGAACTGCTGTGAGGGTAGGTAAGCTGACTGCAGGAAGTCAGGGTGGAGGAACAGCACATTTGCAGAGACAAGAACCTGAATTCTGAATTACATGGGAAGAGGGACTGCTGCAGGCTATGCTTGAAAAAGCAATGGATAGAGACTCCCAAGATGAAAAAGGCTGAAAACATGTGACTTATAGCCACAAAAGGTAGACTTCTTCTCCACCTTCAGATATACACCTACAAAATAAGTGTGATGGCCTGGTAACAGCTCAAGAGAAATAACAATTTTTAAGGCATGCATTAGTGGCAGCTATGGCAGTTAGGCAGCATCCACAGAACATCCTGACTGGGGACTCTCACTAAAACCAGCACAGCTGGATGCTTCTTTTGAATGCCTGTACATGATTATATAAAACATAGGAAACACTGGAGAAATTTGTAATCCATGGGCAATTTCAGAGCTATGCTATCAATGTGATCACACAAATGTGGGATAGCTCACCTGGCTGGAATACTGTGATAGATAGCTAGATAGCTAGATAGAGGCTATTTAGAAAGTATAGACCAGGCATGTGAAGAGAAGTTGTGCTTGTACTCTAAAGCAAAGAACTAGCTTGAATGCATGGAACTTTGGTTTATCATGGATGACAAACCAAGCCTGTTGAGAGTTTGTAAATTAAAATCAGAAAGCAAACCAATACAGCTGATGTTGCAGTCTGAAATAGACCACATGATCAAGAAGAGGAAGTAGACGAAGTTTTCCTTAGGGGGTTAAAAGAAGTCTCATCAGACAACCCTGGATGACCTCCAAAGATTCTTTCAAACTTAAATCAGTCTTTGAATTTATTTTGAGAAGCTACTTCAGGCCAAATTAAATTAATGACATTTACATAGATCTAAGTCCTTCGACATCTGTTATCCATACTATGGATACTGTGTACATATCCAACTGCACACTATGTACATGTTTGTACTATGTAAAGTGCTATGTACTTCAGCTGCCTAAAGTAATTCCAAGTTTTCTGTTTAATCAAAAGACTTACAAGCAATTCTAGAGAACCAGACAAACCTCTCTACAGGAGGTGTCTCTCTCTCAGTAGTCTTAAGATGAAAAGGTTATAGTCTTTGGTAAATGACTGAAATTAGGTGGGTGAATCTGCTGGTAATACAGTATAATGTATTAAGAAACTGACATTTTTAGTTAGTGACAGTTTCATCTTAAAATTGGGGTACAAAAATTGAGTCTATTTAATGAAAAAAGGAAAGAATTTTTAATTATGATCAGGAGGCTAATAATGCCAGAAAAGTGTGGATCACAACAAAATCAGAGGACAAACGATAAAAGTTACAGTGGAGTGATTCACTGAGTTTCATAGTTGTTTGTGTGCTGATACACTGAAAAGCCAGGAGGAGCTGTAAGTATTAATACACAGGACAACCATGGCTATACTGTCTTTGTTTACTATACTTATAAAACAATTTATCTTGTTATATTGGGAGTTAGGAAGATATATCTTAAAAAATAGAAGTGATATTTTTCATATGAAGAATGTAAATTCTTGGTCTAAATCCCAACCATAGAATGCTATGGAGCTGTTTAAAGTAATTTTTGGGAAAAGAACAAGGGTGATTCCAAAGTGCTATCAATAAGATTAAACAGAAATGAGGAAGGTTTATATCATCTACTGTAAATATTTCTAGTAGTACGAAAAGAGCAGGAAGGCTGTAAAAACCTCTGTAGTTGAGGTTTTTAAGTCTAACATATTTAAGCACAAAGTACTTTGTTTTGTCACTTGTCGTTCTGTTTTGTTTTGGGTTTTAATTATTATTTTCTTTTTCCTTATTTAAGACCAAGAACATCATAAGCACTGTAACCAAGAGGCATAACTTTGGATATAAGCAAGGAATTCTTTCAGATCCGGTGATTACAGTATTGTACACTTTTTCTATGATTGTGTGATTAGTTCATAATCTGAATGGATTTGTACATCTGTTACATTTCAACATCTTTCTTTGTGAATGTAAGAGGAGAAAAGCTTGGAGAAAAGCTGAATAGCATGATATTCTGACTGAAAAACTGAGTCCAGAAGAAAAAAAGAGAGAATCAATATGAATATTATCTAAAAGTAAACAATTGTGGAGTAAGTTAGATGTCTAAATACAAGAATTTAGTGCAATTTTAGATGCACTGAAGTACTTGAAATGTCTGTACAGGGCTGGTAGACATGCCGTGGACCTGTGGGAGATTCTTGTCTTTCTGAAGCAACAGGTGAAGACTTGCTGGGATACTGCATAGACGTAAACTCTCAAATTACACTATGTGTCTGTATTTCACCACTTGAATTGGTCCTGTAGCCTGCAACAGTTGCCTCAGCAATTACATTTCCAATGAGTAGTTCTTATTTTAGAATATATGGTCTGTTTAGAAATTGCTTTTTTTTCCTCAAGGATTATACAAAAAAAACTAGATGTAGAACTGTTTTCTCAACTTTTAAATAAGCTACTGTTAAGTGAAATATATGTCCTGTAAGATCATTCTTAGACTTAGGAAGTTCAGCACCTTCCTTTTTGCATGTCTCTACAAATTGCATGAGGAGAATTCTTTAGAATTCACCTTTACACCATCTCAGATCTTCAGAGACTGTAACCCTTAACCTTTCCACACCTAATTGTTAGAGCTAAGGAGTTTAAAAGCACGTTCAAAGTCATTAACTAAAGGACAAAAGCAGTAAGAAGATCTTTTTAGCTAATTGATATGTTTTAATAGGAGCTTTAACACCTGTTAGTAGTAGCAAATTAAATATTCTTAAATACGCCACTTTTAGAAGAAAAATATAATTGCTTACTACTCTTGCTGGAATGTTGAGATACGCAGCACAAAATGTAGTATTGCAGCACCCTCAATTTAATCAGCAAGCAAGGGGCATGACAGTGTGGAATCAAGAAAACTGACATTACCATGTATCAATGCACTTTGCATTACACATTCAACTCGCAAGTTTTAAGAAAGTTCTTAAGTTTGCATAGCATCAAAACAATAATACATCTCTAAATTATATTCATTTCTGTGCTGATATGCAACTCAACTAGTGCGAACACAACTAGTGAGGGCAGACGAAGTAAATGGGGGTTGTATAGTTCAAAAATATGCTTGCTGTGATCGTCCACTTTTAGAAGACAAGCATGCATATCAAGAAAATTGAGAATATATTACACAATTCTAGCTAAATGCATGGCTTGCAAAATTCCTAAATTCTGCTTATAATCGAATTTTTTAGTCATATCTACATCAAATTTATTAACAATTCATATTCAAGGGTTTTTTTTCTGCACAACTTTTTTGTTGCTTCTTTTTACAGGATCTTATTCTCGTTCTTTAGAACTAAACAAAAGAGAAGAATCACCTTGATTCTGAAGCTAGTTTGAGAAACTTTTTACAACTTAAAACAAGACTATATTTTATTAAATTACCTACCTCTATGGTAGTTATTCTGTTCTAGCCTAGCTGAAATGAAGCTATGAAATCTATAGTTGTATCCAAACAAAGGTGGGGGGAGGTTTGGTTGGTTGTTGGGTTGTTTTTTCCTGCAACTTCAGCAGATAATGGTAGACTGGCGACTAATAAAACTAGATGAAGCTTACCTTGATGTAACAGAAGTGATTCAGTACTAATCAGGATCTCACCATAGTCAGAAGTATCCTCTTTGATAGGTACATTATTGATATTGATCCTTTTACATTTCACATCCTGATGCGTTTGAGAAGTGGAGAAGGAAAAGGAGAAAGAGTATTTTCTCTATCTACAATCAAAAGCTGAATTTAATTGTACAGTATTTCCTGCCATTGCTCACTGTAACAGCAGTTTGGTATGCCATTAAATAGTATGTAATCTGCATGTGAGGTGGAGCTGTTTTGCTGCAGTCTTTGAAATAATCACCAATCACACTGCATAAACAAGTTCAAGCTTGTAAAGCTTGAGTCCTTCAAAATGAAAGACTGGAGCCCTGAAGCCCTAGAGTACTTCAAAATGAAATATAGTTAATCTAATATTACATGTAACACTTCAAGAACTGTGAGTTATTTAATAACCATCATTAACACAAGATTTTATGGGTTTGGGGTTTTTTTGTTTGTTTTTGTTTTGTTTTTGTGTTTGTGTTTTTTTTTTTTTTGTTTTGTTTTGTTTTTTAAAGCAGAAGTACTAGAGACAGACTGTGGAAATCTGTGCATTTAACATATTCTCACAATAACTTGCTGGAACTACAGTGTTTATAATGTAGAAGCCCACATTACATAAAACTTACTGAACTCACACACTGAATAAGAACTGATACTGTATGACTCCCATCCTTTGATATCATGGTCAAAGAAGTACAGCAAAATTATTGAAATCATAGGGGTAAGTCCAAATTTCTTTGGAAATACCTTAATATGGCAGACAGGAAGTTATGAACAGTGTTTCACAGCTAATTCTGATTTATATCTTAATATTTTTTATTTAATCACAACAATCATAGGTAAAATAAATGAAACTTTACACTTTCACTGGTAACATTATCTCCTCAAAGTAAATATGTGAATGAAATTAAAAGATGCAACGTCAAATTGTATGTGGAAGGGGAAATAAAAATAATGATTGGCACAAACTATATTCAGGCTACATATGTTCACCCCAGCCTATTAAGTAGTAGCTAATACTTAGAACTGAAGTAGAGCTTGAGAACTTCCAGAGAAAATCTAAAGGAGATCAGACATGCAGACATTTGTACAGCTGTGAAGGTCCTATTTACCATAGGGTGCTACAGGTGAGGCTCCATAATCAGCCTTATTCAGTCCATCTACAAGCTAGTTTAGTGGCACTCAAAACTCTATGATCACATAGTAAGTCAGAGCAGACTGCTGATTCAGTTAAAGAAACTCCCCCCCCCAACAAATGTTTGGAAAAGATCTCCTGGCTTATCAAGTCCAAATCCCTTGCATGTCATTACAGCAGAGTGTACTTCAAATAATTTCAGGTATCTCAAAAGAATTAGCTGATCAATATGAGTATGTAAGATTTCACGCTAAGAATCTTGTTAAGATAACTTACTATTAACTATGGAGATAGGTTAAACAATGAATGCAGAGACTAGATACGTAACTTTTACAGAACTGGAGCTACATAAGAAAAATTATTCAGTAATGCATGAATCCATAAAATGGGTTCCTTTGCTATTTTCTGCAACCTAGGCATTAAGTCAATCTACCTGTTCCCTATAGCTATTTACCTCTATTTCATATTGCAGCATATGCAGTAAATTAATTCAATATCATCTACTGAAGATTCCATACATTGAAGATGGTGACATTTTATTCTTCCCAGAAAGATTTCACATATTGCATTTCCCTAGTTTAACTTTATGACAGCCATATACCCAGAGAATTTTAAAGTCTGATTAAATTGTGGATACATCAGAGAATGCCAACGAGATACCCAAGTGCTGCAAGAGAACAAACTCCTACATTAATTAACAGTACAAAATACATACCATACTGCACAGTTATTCTTGTATCATCAGAATAAATCCTGTTCAAGTGCATCAAGGCCTACTTATCCTGTCTGTTAGCATAAACCCATGCACTTTTGCTGCAGGACACAAACTAACCAACTGTCCTAGTTTGGGGTAGAGCACAGCTAACTTTCTGTTCAGTGAGAGAAGCTCTTGCTTACACTTGTTGCTGTGGCAACCAGGGTCAGCTGACTTGGTCGTTTACACTGTGGAGTGGTTGCACCTGTGGGGAGGGGTGGATGGGTGACCCAAAACTGACCAATCGGGTATTCCGTCCCATCTGCCATACTCAGTATTAAAGCTGAGGTATCAAAGGGGTCAGGTTGGCTCTTCAGTGGTTTGGCTTCTTCAATGGCTCTCTTTCTTCAATGACTGACATCTAAGGAAGACCCTGTCAGTTCGTCTCCCTTTGATTCCTATCAGTGTGTTCTGGAATTCAGTTCACATTTGTCACTGAGTCCAGCCTAAAGTTCCAGTAGGAACTTTCACAGTGCCTACCAATGACATCTACATGGGGTCTTCATATGGTTTTGTATATATTTGTATATTTTGTATATATTTCATTATTTTCTTTTTATTTTACTCTTAGTATTTCATTAAAGCAGTGCATTTTTTTTCTAAACTCATAAATTTCTTTATCTCTCTTCTTCCTCTCCTAGGAGCAAAAGGTGGGGGAGAGACACTGAGAGGAGAGTTGTCATTGGCCAGCCTGGCCTAAACTGTGACACCAGCCTTTTGTTTAAGTAGAAGTAGATGCAACATGATCAACCACCCGTCTCAAACAACAAAACTCCCATTGAATAGTTTTTGTGTGCTCAGGGAAATAGGCAGCCAAACTATGCAAACAACTGTTAATCATCGAGATGTGCAAACTTTTAGAAGTGTCCTGAACAAGTAGGTACTGAGCACCAACAAAGGAGACCGCAAATCAGACCACATTAGTGCAATTTGAATGGACCAGTCACCAATACAAGGAAGTATTCTCTTCCAATTTTATAACTAGGAAGCTAAGGAGAGACTCATCAGTGAACCTAGAAAAAGGAGAACCTGAGAGACTCTGAAGGAAACCCACAACCCTCCCCCAGGTCTACATAATGCACAACTGGAAGGACTGTGTTGCTGCATTGCGACATCTCTCCCCCAGAAAGATGAAGTTACGTAATCCATAACATTGCATGTATTTGTGAATAAATTGCATGTATTTGTGTTTTGGGTTCCAATCTCTTCACACTATTTTGTCTTAAAAAGCAATGTGAGAGATTGTTAAAAGGATTGGTGACGTGGATTCCACCAGTGGTCTAAAGCATCCATGGGCAATTTACAATGATGCTCATGTGTTACACACTCTAGCATTCAATTTTTTTTTCTTAATGTAGGGTGGAGAGTTCTCCTACTCTTTAGAACCCACAACTCAGATAATTTTAACATCTAAAAACTAATTTATGAGTATGAAGTATAGCTTTTGTTGTAAGCATGTGAATATCTTCTAATTAGTATAACTTCCCTTCATGAATAAAACAACATCTGTAGTGCTATATATTTTCAGTTTTGCCCTCTGCTGCCAATAAAGAATAAATCATTTCCTGTTATAAAAATAAAAAAAAAAACAAAACCCAAAAACAAATCCCAAAAAAAACTTGCTGGACAAGATGTGAGAATATTTAATGAAAGTGAACAGTATGTCTTGTTCCCTAAGGTGAAATACATTGCACTTACTTTCCTTAGTCATGCTAAGGATTATCATGATCAGGGAATGACTGTTTAACCTCAGAACAGAACGACCTTCATACCATATAATTTTTCTCTTGTAGCTGCAACTGGTTTAAGAGATGAGGATATAAGCATTGCTATTTAAGCCATGTTGGATAAAGTAGTTACCATAGGACTTTCACTATTTTAATTAAAACCAACAGTGTTATTCCAGGTTTTTTAATTTAAAAAAAGCCACCACAACACCATTTCACACATTAAAAATCTCACATTTTTAGCATGAAATACCAAGTGCAGCAGAAAAGTGTAAAGGGAATATTTAAAGAAAATCCAAAACATCTTCCCTCTTCCCGAAATCTTGTTACGCAGGTATAGTACTCATATTTGGACCGGAATTATGTTCCTGCAACTGACACTGTGGAATAGAATCACTTACTTAAGAGGCAGCTCCTCCTATTTAAATAGCAGCATTTTGACTTAACTGTGACTAGGATCAAGTCCTTGACAGCTGATCAGTCTAGATGCTTAGCAATCTCACCTTTATGTAGATAACTTACTAGTGCAAAGATACAGTCTTTACATTTTGCAATGTTACTTTGTTGCATGTTTTTTTAATCAAGGAAAGTGGCTTGTGATCAATACAGTGATGGTTTTATGCTAATCATCTGTCATTTAGTCATAAACCTGCAGATGCTAGTCTTCTAGAAGCACCATTTACATTTTTTTCAATGTACAATAAAATAGTGTGAAGTAATTTAATCCTTCCTTAGAAACTTTAAAACTGCTACACATATTACATGAATATTACAAGGACACATTTTTGACGATGCTTTGTTTAAAAGTTGTACAGTTTAGTTAGTGGCCGTTCATAGATGACATAATTTTCTTACAGTGTTGCTCCATCACTAGTAATCTAATTTCACCCTCTGACCACCTGAGCCCAAATATATCCCACAGTTGCCTATTAAAATATGCTATCTCTTAAATGGCACCATATGATATGAAAAACAGTCAAGCTATTTTTTTTTTTTTTGTTTGCATACAAAAACATTTACAAAACTGTCAAGACTAAAAGAAAACAATTCAGAGAAAAACAATGACTGAAGTTCACATTAAGTCAGTAGAGGCTCAAACCCATTTGCACCACCTCTTGAAATACAGTTAACATGTATTTTATTTAGATAAAACTCAGCAGCCAGGTCCAGGGTCTCCCACGTCCCATCAGCCACAGCAGGAGAAGCAGGCCCTCTCAGGGCAAGAGCCAGCCTGTCAGGAAATGGATGGCAGGCGCCATTACTAGCAGGAGATCCTAGAAGCTTTGAGAAGCAGCTGGCACCAGGGGTCCAGATTTAACAAAAACAAACACACACACAAAAAAAGCAAATGAATAATCCCACCAAAAATAATAAAATCTGGACAGGTAGGAAGAGCTATTAATTTCCCTTCCCTCCTCGCCCCCAACCCCTGACAATTATCCTTGCCTAAATACATAAAATTAACCTACAGAGAACTGCCCAAACCCAGGAATCCTCCCAAAAAACTGCTGAAAGCAAAGATAGGCCAAACAGAAAGTGATAAAACATGTGGAAACCTCACAAAACCATCACCATGATTCCGTGATCCGTGAAAATGCAGAATATTAGAAAACGAGGCTGGGGACATAAGTACACACTCCCCTCGGCAACAACAGGAACTCACATTTAGAAGTTCAATGTACAGATAGCTGTTTAGGATATAAAAGTCATCCTCTCTAATCTCAGTTGTGCTAATGACCTTCAGAAAGTCACTGCACCTTCTGTAATCTTTGTATGTAACTTTTTCACATAATCACAGGATGGATTGGAAGGGACCTCTGGGGGTCATCTGGTCCAATCACCCTGCTCAAGGAGATCAACCTAAAGTCTGCTGCCCAGGATCATGTCTACATAGCTTTTGAATGTCTGCAAGGATAAAGAATCCACAGCATCTCTGGGAAACCTATTTCAGTGCTCCATCACCATCACAGTGAAAAAGTGTTTCCTGACATGGAACTTCCTGTGTTTCAGTTTGTGCTTATTGCCTCTGGTCCTGTCACTAGGCACCATTAAAAAAAGCCTGGCTCCGTCCTCTTTTTACCCTCCCTTCAGGTATTTATATACATTGATGAGATCCCCACCACAGCCATATGCAGGCTAAACAGTCCCAGCTCTCTCAGCCTTTCCACAAGATAGATGCTTCAGTCCCTTAATCATCCCTGTGGCTCTTTGTTGGACTCTCTCCAGTATGTTGATGTCTTTTGTATGGGGGAGCCCAGAACCGGATCCAAGACTCCAGATGTTGCCTCACCAGGAAGGATCACCTGCCTTGACCTTCTGGGAGCAATTCTCCCAGTGCAGCCCAGAATACCATTAGCCTTCTTTGCAGCAAGGCTACATTGCTGGCTGAAGTTCAATGTTGTGTCCACCAGGACTGCCAGGTCCTTTTCTGCCAAGATGCTTTCCAGCTGGGTAGGCCGCAACATATATTGGTTCATGGGGTTCTTTCTGCCCAGGTGCAGGACTTTGCACTTCTTACTGAACATCTTGAGGTTCCTGTGAGCCCATTGTTCCAGCTTGTGAAGGTCCCAGAGGGCATCACAATCCTCTGGTGTGTTGGTCAGTCCTCCCGGTTTGATGTCATCTGCAAAGTTGCTCAGGTTACACTCTGCCCCATCACCCAGGTCATTAATGAAGATCATAACAGGACTGGATGCAGTAGTGATCCCTGGGGTACACCAGTAGTCACTGGCCTACAACTAGAATTCACACTGCTGATCACCACCCTCTGGGTGTTAATGTGACATTTATTAGTCATGTATTCATACATTGGAATATCAGATAGTTAAAAAGAACTGAATACTTGTATTTGTAACTTGTTGATAACTTTGTAAACAGTACACATTCAACATTTTTTACTACTTTACTTTAATAAAGGTGTGCCAAATAGTTGAGGTACTTAGCTTAGAAACTTCTGGTACTTTTTTTTTCTGAAGAGAGGAAAAGGAAACTAAAATTATTTTTGTAACTCTTGTATCGCCATATGATTGCCTTGTAGATTGGTTAATGCCGTTCAAAATTTGATATACTAAAGCAATATAAGTAAGGTAAAGAATATAGCATTAATTTACAGTAAGAATGATGTCAGTCTTGTCAAGGCAATCAAGTAAGAAAAAAACAAAAGCTTGAAGGCAGATAGGAATTCTAATAAGAAAAATATTTGCGGGAGTTTCCTCCTTCACTGTAGATTCAGCAGATTGTTTTGAGTTATAGCACTGATGTGAGGCTTTTTCCTCCAGTATTTATTTTTGATAACAAATATAGACTCAAAGAAACAAGTCAGAGAACTTAAATTAAAAATATTACTCAGCTCACCTAATAGCACTTTACACTGATAATGTACTATCCTAAATGGGCTGTAACCCTTACTCAACGTAAGTGTATTTGCACGGGTATTTCAGAAACACCAAATAGCAGCTTCTTCCTAAAATTCCTAAGTAATGCAAGGAAAACATTTTAAAAAGAACTGAAGGTGAGGGGAGGGGGGAGAGGAGAAAACAAAATTAGTTTTCTCCACTTTAACATAGCTAATATTGTGACAATATTGTAACGACATGAAGTTGTGTGTGGCAAGGTTGACACGCTGGAGGGAAGGGATGCCATCCAGAGGGACCTTGATAACCTTGAGAGGTGGGCCTGTGTGAACCTTATGAAGTTCAAACAGGCCAAGTGCAAGGTCCTGCACCTGGGTCATAGCAATCCCAAGCACAAATACAGGCTGGGTGGAGAATGACTTGAGAGCTGCCCTGAGGAGAAGGACTTGGGGGTGCTGGTTAATGAGAAGCTCAACGTGAGCCAGCAATGTGCATTTGCAGCCCAGAAAGCCAACCGCATGCTGGGCTGCATCAAAAGAAGCATGGCCAGCAGGTCGAGGGAGGTGATTCTGCTCCTCTGCTCTGGTTAGACTCCACCTGGAGTCCTACATCCAGCTCTGGAGTCCTCAGAACAAGAAGGACATGGACCTGTTGGAATGGATCCAACAGAGGCCCACAAAGATGATCAGAGGGATGGGGCACCTATACTACGAGGACAGGCTGAGAGAGTTGGGGCTGCTCAGCCTAGAGAAGAGAAGGCTCCGAGGAGACCTTATAGCAGCCTTCCAGTACCTAAAGGGGGCCTACAGGAGAGATGGGGAGGGACTCTTCATCAGGGAGTGGAGCAACTCTTTATCACAGAGTGGAGTGATAGGATAAGGGGTATCGGTTTCAAACTGAAAGTGGGTAGATTTAGATTGGATATCAGGAAGAACTTCTTTACTGTGAGGGCAGTGAGACACTGGAACAGGATGCCCAGGGAAGTTGTGGATGCCCCATCCCTGGAAGTGTTCAAGGCCAGGCTGGATGAGGCTTTGAGCAGCCTGGTCTAGTGGAAGGTGTCTCTGCCCATAGCAGGGGTGTTGGAACTAGATGATCTTTAAGATTCCTTCGAACCTGAACCATTCTATGATTCTAATTCTGGACATTGCTACTTAAAGTGAAACTTTCATGGAGTTTTGTGCAAGAGGAAGAAGGAATAGATTCCATGGAAGAAAACAATTCATGGTCCTGTTCTTTGTATCAGCAAAATATTTCCTAACTTCTTAACAAAAGTGACAGGCTATGCTGAAATGATGCACAAGCTCTTTAAATTTACATGACAAACTCTGTTGTATCAAGGTTAGATTTAATCACTTTGTGTAAAACTGTTGTAAATTATTAATATTTAATAAAAAAGCAAGGAAATTAAGATCATCTTCTGCTCCTATGCTTTCAGGAAAAAAAAAATATTCTCATGGAATTTTTTTTTAAAAATTAAACACTTATATTCCTTTAAGATCAAGGGTAATCACTTAAAAGGGGTGAAAAAGCAATAGAAGCTAAAATGGAATACTAATTAGTATCATATTAAAGGAAAACAAATAGAAATTTAAAATAAATTTAGGAGCTTTGCTTACTAAAGAGTAGATATTTTATTGAAATAATTAGCACTGGGAGAAACATTGCCTGCCCTTTACAGTAATGCACACCTTTTTTAAACAGAAAGTTGCTAATCTTGGTTTCCATTTAATATACAATGAGGTTTTTTTTGTGTGTGATTTATTTTGTTAATAGTACAAGATGAATTCTACCACTTGAATCAGTTTTATTTATTTTTATACTATTGATTCCTGGTAGAAAAGGAGCAAATGTATGACATATGTGACAAAAGAGATCATGTACCATAAACAGGAAGTGTTATGCCATAAGAAAGTAGAGATAATGTTAAAATTATTGCACAAAAACCTCTCAACACCTGCAAAATCCATTATAATAATGGAGTTCTGCTGATTCTAGAAATGTTGTGATGAGGGCATACAGAAATAGCTGGTCTCTCATTGCTGCCTCTTATATACTAAATTACATTAAAGCTGCCACTATGAAAGATACTTTTGTGAAAGCTATTTTGGATGGAGGTGGTATGAAAATGGAAGGTAGCCATTTATGGAAAATAATAACAGATTTAATACAGAGTTCAGCATCTCTATTAACACTATAACAAAGGTAGACAACCCACCATGAAACAAGTACAGTGTAAATAGTGATAACTTACTGAAGAAAGTGGTAAAACCTTCTGTTATTCCTATCCTATTGTAACATAAAGGTGATTTCCAGATTATGACAGAACCAAGCTATGTTTATTAAAACCTTTGCAAGTGTTTAGATTTCGTTTAAAACTAGGGAGAGGAGGCCACAAACTGGGTGAACTTGTTTACTGCACCTTCATGTCTCAGATAAATTTTTTGAAAGCTCTTAGATTAAATAGAAACGAAAGTTAAATGAGGTCATATTAATTTCTTCAACTCTTCTGCCAAGAACAATTAAACACCAAAATTAGCATCTTGGTTTGACCACTGTTCAGAGCTACTATGAGATCCTCTTATTTCAAGCAGCAGAGTTACACAGTGTACATGTGCATACATATCCATTTTATACTCCCCAAAGGCCAAAATTTAAATGGTTAGATGATACCTAAAATTTACCAAAAGTCCTAAACAACTCAAGTTGCCTGATCTATGCTCGTGCATCTGATATAACATTAAATTGAGCTTAATAGCCGATATCTACCTTGATCAGATCACTTGCTTAGGATATAGGACATCCACATTAAAAAATCCCCAAACTTGTTTATATTGATAAATATTCCATCTCTGCTGCTGAAGAAGAGACCAAACACAGGTCTAGAAAAATGTAACTCAGGGTCCCTCTCCATGCTTCCTTGAAAGGCAGAAGGTAGTAGACAGTAAAATAATGCAATATTTATAAGTACCAAAAAACAGCATTAACAAGATGGAACTTTACAGTCCAAATTACTGTTGCAATCACTTTCCTGAAAAATAAAATTCTCAGACACAATGCTGCTATTGCTTTAAATTGGCTTTTGCAATCTAAGTTCATGTTTAATTACAGAAATTCACCTAGAGCTGCCACTCTGAACAGTGCTTAGCTGCTGAATGTTTTGTTTTGAGCAGAGTTGTGTACAAGTAGTAGGGAACAATAAAATAAGGAAGAGTATGTTTTAGGATTGTGTTTGTCAAGCTAATGAAGTTCTTAGAAGAAAATGAGATTTCATAAAATGCTTCTTTGGGGGAATGTGTCCCCCAGAAATTTGTTCTGGGGGACACAAATTTAGTATGCATGACCTCCTATGATTGAAAGGTATTTGTGTAATATCTTCATGAATCACATGCAGTTTATGTTCATGCATTCTTATATAATATATACACATCTAAGTTGTAGCCATGCATATGAATACAAAACATTCAGTGTAAATATTAACATATTTTTTCCTCTCCTTGAGGAAGCATTTTCATATGTTGAAATTTTCACTCTTATTCTAAATTCTCATTATTCTGAAGATTAAAATAATGAGAAAAATTCTAAAAATAAATTAAAATTGTCTTGTTCAGAAATATTCTAAGATACTCTTCAGTTGTTATAGCTAAATGTCTTAGAACTTGTGTTCCTATATGAAAATTTCCAAAAATTGTGAAACAAAAACCAGTATTTATTTCAACAAAGAGTTATTACAATGTTGAACAGAAGGTTTTTCAATGTTATTATTTTTATCTATAAAAACTGTTGGGTTGTTTGTTTGTTTGTTTGTTTAGTTAAGAAGAATCATAAAATTATGTCCTTGCCTCAATGAACATTTAATTATACTATAAATGTAGAAAAGCCTCAACAGAAGAGATGAAGGGTCCGCTTCCCTTTTATCGTGTTGTTGAGTCCTATTTTTAGGCAGGACATGAGTTTGAATCGTACCTGGGAGATCCCAGGTGTGTCCAGAGGAGAGCTACCAGGCTGGTGAGGGCTCTGGAGACCAGGTCATATGAAGAGAGGCTGAGGGAGTTGGGCATGTTTAGCTTGGAGAAGCGGAGGCTGAGGGGAGACCTCATTGCCCTCTACAACTACCTGAAAGGAGGTTGGAGAGAGGTGGGTGTTGGCCTTTCCTCCCAAGTGAATAATGACAGGACCAGAGGAAATGGTCTGAAGTTGCAGCAGGGGAGGTTTAGATTAGATATTAATCTAATAGATATTAGATTAGATATTAATAATATATTAATAGATATATTAATAGATATTAGATTAGATATTAGGAAGAATTTCTTTACTGACAGAGTGGCACTGGAACCGCCTGCCCAGGGTGGTGGTTGAGTCACCATCCCTAGAGGTATTTAGGAAATGTGTAGATTTGTCACTTCAGGGCATGCTCTAGTGGCAGAGATTGCAGGTTGTTTGGTTGGACTTGATGATCTCAAAGATCCTTTCCAACCATGAAGATACTATTCTATCCCATGTAGAAGCTAAGTTATAAGCCGTTTAGAAGAGCAGTACTGCAAAAAGAATTCGTGAATTTCAGTAGCACTAGATAAAACTTAGTAGGGATGAAATAGAGCTTGGTGCTTCAGTTCTGACATCTAAGTAATGTCTTAAGTAGCTTTCTCTTTTCATTAGTCTGCCATTTAGTAATGCAAAGTTCTATAAAACAGTTCAAAAAGGTAACTGCATAATTTACATCAGCATAAGCAATATGGGGTGATTTTAACATTTAACTGAAATGTGTGTGAAATGTGTGTGAAATGATTATTCAAGCACTCTCCTAGACATAAACAGAGCATGGAAGATCATTGTGAGTTTCCTAAATACCTACTTTGCTGTTGGTTTGGTATGAGTAAGAAGTATCACTCTATTCTCTGGTGAAATGCTGTCTTGTTAAAATTGCATCTGTATGTTAGCTAAAAAAAGGAAAAACTCTAATTTCTCATTTAGTAACTTTAGTGAATTGTGTGCTACCTGGTATTCAAAATAAAAATCGGTCTGTATCCCCTGTTGTCTAACACAGATTCACAAATGGATTAATCTCTGTCTTTTCCACTGGCTTGCCTAGCTTATTTGTTTGTCTGTTCTACTGAAAAGAAATTGATCTGATCACTGAATATTTTTGTGCAGTCACAGTCATCCTGTCCTTACAAGGTGACTTACATCCCGACAGGACAGGACTCATTCAACCAAATTTAGGCTTCTGTAATGTACATCCCTATATTCAGGCTAGTTCCCCTAGGCTTCCGTTGTCCTGACTGAAAAGAAGTAGGCTCTTTTAAAATAAAATTCACCTCATCCTAAAAATAGGTCAGATATATTGTTCATTAGAAGTGCCCATTTCCCTTCATTAATTATAAAGGAAACCTTGGTGATTAATTGAGATGAAGAAATTTAGGCCATAGATATCCGGTGTCTGGTTCAGTTACCTAAACATAGGTGTCTGGCAACGTTTAAGATGCCCTAGGTTATCCAAGGGCACATACACAGGACTGGAAAGTATAACATAAGGCTCATGAGAGTATAACACAAGGCTCCTAAAGAAGGAGCTGGAAGTCAGGTAGGGTTCATTAAGAAATCTCACATGAGCTACTTGAGAAAATTCATCAAATCCTATGGGTGTTTTCAGTTCCAGATTAGACACCTACATTTCAGTACCTATAGTATACGAGGAGTAACCATTCCGCTAAAACTAATTTAGTTATGTATACTTTATCAACTGCACAGTTTTCCAGAGTCCACGGACTGTATTAACTATAGATACAATAACAGAAGTCAAAAATTCCAATTACTTACATTGAAACACCTAAATTTACTTGCTGACAATCTGGAAGTAAATCTAATCTCTGAAGTTTGATAAAATAAATCTTACTTCAAGTGTGTTGATTGCAAATAGATCATGCACATGTAAATTCATGTATCTACCTTGTATATATTTCAAGTTAAGCTAAATAAATATTTTCCAAAATACCTCTGGAAAATTCCAGTGAGTTTTAAGTAGGAAGATCATTGTTCACACATTCGCATGCTGGAACAGTGGACACAAGCTTTTAGGTTTCACTTCTGAATTAAAATCTCTTTAAGAAAGGTCATCAAGATATGGCTCAGTTGAGACATAAAGTCTGAAAATCACCTTTATTAACCAGTGACACCCAGGCAATTAAGAAAGGGAAAATACAGGTGATGAAAAGAAAGTAAGTGACTTGAGTGAGCACTGGAAACAATTTCAAGAATTATTTAATTAGCTAGGTAAACATACTTAACTAGTCAGGCTTTTCTTGTGCAGTTTAAATGTCCTTTCTACAACTTTCTGCCTTCTCTTCAGTCTTCGTTCCAGTTCCTTCTTTGCTTTTGTGCGTTCGTTATCTCCCCTTACTTGCTGCTTCTCCTTACTTTACAACCATTTACTCTTCCCTTACCTTCCTGCTGGGAACTCCCATATACCTCTAAATTTCAGCTTTCTCCTTGTTTGTTTTTGCACCATCTTACATTTCACTCTCATTCTTAAATAGTCTAAATTTCTTTTTACCCAGCTTCACAATAAGGTCTTCTGTTGTTCTTTCACCTTTGCTTCTTAAAACTCTGAAAAATCCTCTTCATCACTTCTTTCAAATACTTTTCCTTTTATTCCTGCAATTTTTCTAGGTTCATTTAAATTATTCTTTACTAACACTTGGTCTTATTGATCTGGTTTTAATAATCTGATTTTAACAGATAATACTGTTTGATGTGACTAAGCAAATACTTCTCAGGAAAACAAAGTGCCTAAGAATCTGGATCCTTACTATACCTTTATTATCAAAATACAGTTCTCTTTGTTATACTGTTTTTTGTCAAACTCTCTCTATTTATTAGTAAATGATAATACAGCTATGTATACTTTCCCGTTCTTTTGAAGTTAAGCGTAAAAAAATATTCCTCACATGTCCTGATGTGGTAACTTATAGTTTCCTTATTTGCTTTTAATAAAACAATATTTATTGCTTCTCCCTTTCTTTTACGGACACATATACATTTGGGTGAGAGAATATATCCATTTAACTGAAGCCATCTGTCAGCAGCAGAACAAATATCTAAAACTAATGAAGTAGCACATGCTTTAAATATGAGCAGCATTTCCCTGATGACAATGCCATTCTTTAATGGCTCCAAAATATTTTTTATGTGTACTAAACCAATAGTCTCAGAAGAATACTAAATGCTGGGAAACTGATACAATGCTAAATAAATCTACTTTTAACAGATGAGAATGCAGGGAAAATAACAGAAAAAAAGCTCTTTAAATTACAATGATGTTCATAGTCTAAAGTGAATAGCTAGACAACTGTGTTACCTCTTGTGGGCCAAATTGTGTTCAGAGATATTGTAACATCAATTTGAGTTAATCCCCAAGGAGTTCAACAGTTATTGCATTAAAAAAAAATATATATATGAACAAAACTAAATAAAAACACTATACTACTTCAGATTATTAGTGCATTTCTTTTTACCAGAACATGTCGCAATGAGTTTCTCTCCAATATTCTCACACATAATTTCATTATTTTTTTTTTCTGAAATAGTAAGAAAGATTGGATTCCCCGTCCTGACTTGAATTTGAAAGAGTCGTCCCAGGAATTCAGATACTGTCTCCATTGCAGACTTTATGTTCAGTTTCAGCTTCCCCAAAATACAGGTATAAATTGCATACAGATTCAACTGCAGCTTAAAAAAAAAAAAAAAACAACAAACAAACAACAAACCAACAAATAAACCCAAAATAAAACAGCAGCCTTAAGAACACCCTAATCCCTTCTATTTCTCACGAAAAACTTATTCTAAAGCAATGCTTCTTCGTTCTTAAGTTTTTCAGCCACTGTGTTCTTACAGAAAATTTTAACTGGGAAATGCTAATTATCGAAAGTTTCATAGGGAACGCATTTAGCAAGGGTAAAAGTAGAACAGAGAAGCACTGACCCACTATCCATCCTAAGACATAGATCAGTTGCATATTCTTCAGCATGCCTTAAGTCTTAGGAAAATGTATCACAATGCTTCCCAGGAATAACTTCCCACTTGTTTTGTGGTATCTCAAGGACTTCCCTTAGTAGAAGTGGTATATGCAAATATAATTGTCTCACATAATTTTAGTTGACTACAGCACTAAAATCTAAATCTAAGATAGTCACCCTAACCTTCCTTTAAAATCAAAAGAGACAAATAAGCAGGTTTTAGTGTGCGATGCATCTTTAGGTTACTACCTTAGGAAGAAGTGTATTGCATTTAAAGCTAGACATACGCAGCTGGCCAGATGAATCCTACATAAGAATATTTGATTAATTGCTTTTCAGTTAGTATGTCTAATTTTATTTTTATTATTATTACTTCTGGGTTTTATGATGTGTGTTTCTGTTATCTGAAAGTCCAGTATATTGTATTGCTTGGCTTTTCTTTGGATCCATTTAACAGCTATTTTTTCAGGATGATGGATTCTAAATTACTGACTTGACTTCTGAGAAGTATTTATACAAAAAATAATGATACTTAGAAAGATTTCTAAATATAACTGAAGCTCCAGCACTGAACACAGGGATGTAGTAATATCAGTACAGGAAATCCAGTATAAATTTTATTTCTCCTGTATATTGAAAAATGTTGTACAAATACTTGCTTGGCATATTGTCAGATATGAGAGTATTTTAATTACTGTGTCAGAGTCTGAACTCATTAGTTTAAAAAAAACCCACAGTGTTTGAATTTGGAACAGTGGGCATGTTTATTTAAAAAATAAACTTTCCCACAAAGAAACCCACTAATTAATGAAAATTTCAGAGAATTCACCTACTATAAGTCTGATATAGAAATTTGTATCCTAGAGCTTCTTATTTGAAATCTTTGCTGTGTCAAAACAAAAAGTCAGTTAGAACTCTATTTTTTATTCTTTTGACAATTTCCACAATGCAGATGGAATTTCATTTTGTTTTAAATCTTTGAAAGATAAGTTTTTGAATAATTAGCTTTTGAGAGGCGTAGAGTGACTAGAAATATAAACAGCATGTAATAGAAAAATATATTTCCTCTTATACTTGTTGTGTTTGACCACAACCACGATTATGTTTGATACACTTATGTTAGATAGAAGATTGGTTATTTCTATAGCTACTCTGATTTCTGATTGATACTCTGTAAGAAATACTGTGTTATCATTTTATACCAAAGTAATTGTTTTAATTAAAGTGTAGTTATGTAGGATAGTGTATTAACGTGAAATACATTGCATAGGATAAATTTTATAAAACAAACCCAAAACCAAAAAACAACCAAAGAATTAACCCAACATGCATATATTTGTGATAAAGATAAGCATCCAGGAGATTAAACATCAATATATGAAATTGATAGACAAAATAATTCAGTACCTTGAAAAGAAAAATTATTAATTCCTGTATGTGTACAGTGAAAGGACATTTTCATTGTCTGCATACCAAGTGATTCAGGTACTCATAATTTATTTGAAGCATTTTTAATGACTTTTGAAAACAGACTTAACTCCTCCTGGAAAAAAAAAAAAAAAAAAAAAAAAATAACCCAACCCCCAAACAA
>VXBH01007066.1:41618-52722 GCA_013400035.1 Rynchops niger | reverse complement strand
TATATATTTATTTATTTATCATTGGCAATTAAAAACAAATAAACAAACTCCAGCGTGTCAAAAATATTTATGGAGTTTATGAAAATGTTAAGGCATTTAGTTGATAAGAAATCTTTAAAAATAAGTGTTTTGTCATTGACTTGTGGTAGGCATACTTTTATAATACATTTTGTAAAGTTTTGTTGAGATTTTTTTCTTGTAGTTATTTTTTAGAGAAGAGTCATTATTCCTTAGAGTTGCTGTCAGGATATGATGTCATGTTCATTAAAGTAAAGGAATTCCTCAGCTCCAGGATTTTTTTTTTTTTTTTTTTTTTAATTTTTTTTNNNNATGTTTAACGTCCATGTAGCTGTAATGATTAAATAGCTACTCTCATAAGGGTTATGCAGATATGAATTTTATGAACCAGATGCAGCATCCCTACATGGAAGGGGACAGTATGCACTTTATCAAAGTCTGATTTTCAGATGCGTTAAAAATATAAAATGCACAACTGTTTTATCACAGGAATATATTTAAATATGTATATATGTAGTGAAGTATTTTGTAACTGACTAAAATAAAAAAGATAATTCATCTGTGGTTGGAAGCCAATCAAATGGAATTAAGGATACATATGATTTAAAAACAAAATAAAAAAACCAACCCAGACACAAACTCTCACAATTTTTAAACTTACAGATCAGTTACAAAATAAGACTAACACATTTAATGGACAAATGAATATTTTCATCTTGTATTGCTTAGTGGTTTTATGTTTAATTCCCATCTGGTGTCCCAATGACATCTCTTTCCACTGTTTTGAAAATGTAAAGAAAACTAAACATGAGGGTAAACCTAGTATTTTTACTTCATTGACATCTAAACTACATTTACTGTCCTTAAACCCTTTGTTTTAAACCCAAGTTTTGTACTTGACAGGACCAGGCATAGAGGCTTTTTCGTGCTAAGAGGAACGGACTATTGTAGGCCTATTAACATCATAAAATACTCTATAACTAATTTTCATGTGTCAAGAAGGCAAATTGCAATGTGGAAGCAGGGGTAAAGACTCCTGTTTGCTGACGTACCTGCAAATACCATGTATCTTTAAATATGCATTGAGAGAGAGAGACGATGTGTGTGTGTGTATATGCATATATGTATGTGTGTGTACAGAAAGTAGTAAAGGGTTCCTATCGTAACAGCAGCTCCTAATTAAGACAGCATTATTTGTACCAAAAATGCATGTACTTTTGAAGCATTTTCTAAAAGAATCTTTTTTTCATCACTTGAACAAGATAATGACAACTCTAAGTGCATGAACAGCACCAATCCAAGTTACAGATATAAAGGATTCAAACTGTTTGTTAAAGTTCTTTGTTACAGTTTGTACGATCAGGAAAAACAAATTCTTAATGGGAGTGTTTTAAATTCAACTAACCTTTACCATGTTTTTCTTTTTTGTTAGATGAATCCTATCAATCGGCAGGAGAGTTACAAAGAAGCTCAGCTATTTCCTGGTGAAAGGTAATTAAAAAAAAAAAAAAAGAAAAAAAGTCATGCTTGCAGAATCAATTTGCATATATCAATGTCATTGGATGCTAAGCAGCAGACAAAAGGTACAGATTTAGTTAATACATTCTGTTAATCAATAACCCATCTTATCGACTATGACACACACCCCCTTGCTTCACCCGCAAACCAGCACTGTTTAATAAAATTGAGTTAATTCTAGGATTATCTTTAAAACCAGTAAATATATTGTATTGTAGAATGCCAATATCTATAGCTCCACCCATTGAAGTACTAACTGAGGTATACTCACTGCCTGTGTTCTGCCATCCGGCCAAGCACCTGCTGAAATTCATCCTTCAGTCTGGGTACTCCAATCATCCAGAACAGAAAAATTAACAGAAACTTAACAGATGCATTGCACCTCCCTTTTCTGTATTTATACCAACCCAACAAAATCATAGTGTATCTTCTGTAAACACAGACTGGTACATGCATATTTTCTCAATAAAGTCAGTGGAAAGGTAAGAAAGATGCACTGTCACTGTTGTTGAAACATAACATACAATATACTGCATAAAAATAAATAAAAGTTGTTTTTTTTCTATGGTATATGCCATACAGTAAACAAAATAAAAATCAGTGTTCCTGTGATAAGGGAGACTAATCATAAGCAAAAATACTTCATTACATATATATATTTAAACATATTCCTGTGATAAAACCGTTGTGCATTTTATATTTTTAATGCATCTGAAAATCAGACAAATTTGGCAAATACTTATTTAATCTTTGCAGTGATTTTTGGACATAGCAATTTTGTACAAGAGTTGAATTGATTTGTTTTATCCAGTTCAGAAACCACTGACAAACTGTGGTTTTGTAAATTGAGGAGAGAACTTGAAAGGATTGGAATAACTTTAACCTCATGCAAAATATATAAACTTGATATAACTCTGTGATGGTTACTTATTGTTTTGCTTTTCATTTAGGGAGGTCAATTGCTAATTCAATATTTTAATTATTTGCATAATACCCTCTTGCATGGAACAAGAACATTTTTCAAGTTTGTTTTTCATTCAAAAAATAATCAAAGGTTAAAAACTAGCTAGCAAGTTGTAAAAGACAGGCCGTAAATTCCCTGACAAGGGGCGGAAGGCCCTCCAAGCCTTCAATGGAATGCCTTAAACACTCTGAAGGAAACAGATAATGCAGGCCTGGCCTTCAAAGAACTGATAAGGCTAACCCTTCTGACNCTTCCCAAGGAAGAACACCGTGCCTGGGAAGATTTTTCCAAGAAAGAAGATTATGCCTAGGAAGATTCCCTGAAAAAGACACTGGAACCAGGACCGGTGATCTCTTTATCTCTGTCTTTTCCTTTCTCTATCCCTCAGTTTTTCTTAGAATTGTTAGGTAACAGAGTTGTTAAGTAACAACCTTAAGTACGACTTTAAGTACCGCTTGCCATAAATTGTCCTATACCTGTTGTTAAGTAACACAGTGCATACCTCACCATTTGCCATAATTTGTTATATACCTAACCAATTATCGTGGACTTGTTAAGACCTATACTAGCCATTTTGAGAAGCTAATAAATGTTTGTATATGGACCCTGAGGTTTATCCCACCTTAGTCCGCGCCATTAAGAATTTACTAATCTGAAGTCACTTACCCTCCCTCTTTAGTGAGAGTGGGACGTGACACAAGTGGCCTGCAGAAATTTAGAATTCAGAAAGAAAATAAAGCACTCTATCTCTATATCTCAACCTAATCTACTGATGTATCATCTGATACCTTTTTTTTTGTTACAGTGACATGTCTGAACAACTGGCACAGATAAATGTCCAAATCTATAACTCCTCTAAATCTGGAGGTAATAAAAGGCATGATTCTGTGCAAGGACGGTGGTTTTTTTTTACATAGGCTCTGATGAGCTGAACTGTTAATATATTTTGGACTTGGTTGGCTGCCAAGGTCAAAGCATCATTATCATCAAGCTGGTTTATCTCAGCAGCCATAGGATGTATTAGGGAGGCTGTGCAGAGGTGCCAGACTGGTATTAAAGGAACACTCCCTTAATGAGAAGTGCCTCAATTGGTAAGATTTTATCAAAGTAGTACATACTTTTATAGTACCCTGTCCCTTTTAAAGAAAAAAATAATTCAAAAAAATAATAGGTGTGAGAACCATTCCTTCAACTCAGTTTCCAGACAGCTAGGAGAGTGAAAGTGCAGTCAACTTTACTAACAGGACTGAACAATTTTTCAAAAAAAAAGATAATAATGTATAAAATCCTACATATAGGGACAGCCACAGATATTCCCTTTTGAAGTTGAGAACAAAATCCATGGAGCAGACAGGGACACTCTTGGAAAAAACTATAGTTGTGGAGACAAAAATTGAGATTTAAAAGAAAAGGAAAAAAATCTACTTGGTTATTTTCTCCACACCTAATATAGAGAGTCTCATAATTCATTATCTGCTCTCCCTCCACCCCTGTTGCTGAGAAGCAACAACAACCTCTCTGTGATGCTGCTGTCAGGGTGTTCTGCTGCCAGAGGACGCAGGAAGCACACAGGAGAATCCGGACATGTGGCCAGTTACATAATGGCAGGTCCTAAAAGAAATGCAACTGCATATCTGTTCTCCTGTATTCTGTAGTCATCGCATTGGTATTGTTTGCAGTGATGATATGTTACTTATTATATGGTGCTTGGATACCTGCAGAGAGGATTTTACAATCTCTTTTTGCTTGTCTTCTACTTTTATGAGAAGTAAACACGAGTGTCAGAAAAGGCTATTTGAGTCAATTTATCATTAAGCAATTCTGTCTCTGACTGAGGAGTGTTATTCAGTCTCCAAGTTACATATGTTTGTTAGCTGCTTGAATACTTACAGACCTACAGATATCATGGTGATGAAGACAAGATGAAAGATGAATTGCTCTTACAAGCAAAATACCTTGATTTATAATAGTAACTGTTAGTAGAAATCAGCACAGCACTGTATATTCCCTTCTATTGAACTTTTTATTTTATGCTGGCATATACATATGCAATGCATTATTTATCCTTTTTTGAAGGTGTGCATTTGATTCCATGCAGTTCGGTTTCATGAAGAACAAGTTTCGATTAAATTTTCAGGTGTCATTACAGGTCTCTTTTCCTGTCAGGTGCTTATTCCTATTTCAGTTGCAGCCCTTATATGCCCTCTGCTTTCCTCTGTGTTGAGCTCCTGTTATGAGAAGACCACTTCATAAAAAGCTGCAATGTTACATTCTTGTGGCACCTCTAGTACTTCTTAAAACCCAGTAGTAGCACAACTGTCTTGAAATACATCAGTCTTAGCTGTGTTTTCCTGTGTTTCTCCTTTTTAATTCGTGTTAACATCGTATTGTCTCTGCTCGTATAGTTTGGATAGAAGGATAGTGACAGCTTGGATATTTAGCTTCTGTATAGACATGAGCCCATAAATGCTAAATTTATTTGTCTTAAAATAAGTCTGAATTTCACCCATATATGTTGCTAATATGTTCAAAAAATAGTGGAGAGAGGGAAAACAAAGATAATGCTAACCTCAGGGAAATGGATCACCTAAACTAGCCACTTCAGTTATGTGTATCAACATAGGGCCATTTGACAACAAAAAACAGAGTGAGTTTTATAGGCAAAAGACAAAACTATTCTCTTTCCTCCTTCTTGTTGTGTTAGGAAGTCCTTTCTGGGTGTTCCCTCACTGACATTAGGAGGAGCATGACAGGTCAGATATTCATATCTCAGGTCAATGTATGCTACAAACTGAGTTGGTCTAGCTCAGGCTACATTGCCAGTATCCCACACAGCTCAATAACAAGATTCACATCCTTTTATATTCTCTTTTTCCCTCTTCTACTCACCTGAGTTCTTTCCTTTTACCGTGGGGATCCCCTTCCATATAAGCAACACACTTCTGCTTACTCTTACTCCACTGGTTGTGGTCTTGCTGACTTTATAACCTCATTGTTTACAAAACTCTCACCCTGATAAGTTCTACCTTGTTAAGCAATTATGTTATACTATTACTTTCTTCTTGTTTTCTGTAATGTTTCTTCTTTCTGCCATTTCTTGTATAGTTTTCTTGTTAGTGTAGCTACAGGTCAGGCTTGTCTGTCTGTACACATACCTTTCCACTTTAGGAATGGCCAAGGCAAGCAGAGAACAGCATAGAAGGAATTGTGAGTGACTAACACACCCGCTTTCAATTCTAACATTTTCAGTGAAGTTTTTACTTCACTGTAGTAATAAGTAGCAATGTGGTATCCAGGCATCCATACTGGCACATGTAATACCTCAGCAACAGCTTCTTGTGCTCCAAGTGGGTACTCTCTATAAATCTTTTATCATCTTTTATTAGATGATAGATAAAGTAGCATCTGATTTTTTAGTGGAATGTATAGTGGGTTTTGTATTCCTACTGATTTTCACATTGTGCTGTACTGAAGTAGGAAGTCAGCCTGAAGCAATTTGTTTCCTTTAAGCTGCATCACACAAATGTATTAAAAAAAAAAATGTTTGCCACGCAGAGGTGAACTCTGTTGTGCATAATGGAGGTTAAAGTATAGTGAAGAATTAGATTCAGATTCAGACATCCAATTGTAGACGGCTCCATGCAAGTGTGTACATCTAGTCAAGTGTCATTTTCATCAAAGAAAACACAGGATTTGATTCAGTTGCCTGATTAAATGGATAGAACTATTCCCAACATCAAAGTGTGTCCAAGACATTTGCATGAGTTTGACAGATATGACACAGGATCTACAAGAGACCTTCACCCTTCTGGAACACTTCGGTTTGAAGCTAGTAGAAAATTCTGTTCAGCTGTTCTTAAAATAGATACATTTGGTCTGCAGGATCATTTTTTGGTCTCCACTGACTGGACATGCTAGGAGCTCAATTCACTTGTTAAGCGTATATGTATAATATTTTATATATGTCTAATATTATTTAAGATTCTCCAGGGTATCAAGCCCCAAGCTGCTACTTAGGTACAGCAAAATTCTCTTCTATATCATGCAGGTCTATAAAGATACTTCAACTATCCTAGGAAGCTGCCTGTCTTTAGACAATAGATTTCCTCTGACTGTGATGATAGCTTAGCCACATAGCTCAGGTATGCATCGTTATCTAAATGTAAGTATATAGCCATTTGTGGACTCCGATTCAGTTCTAAATGGCTACAGTGACTCTAATATTATAAACACGCTCAGAACAGCATAATAGCTATAGATTGTCTGCCAAATTTACCTATGCTGAAACCTTGTAAAGCCAAGCTGATAGCTGCCACTTCTGCTCACCAGGGGAATGGTGTAATATGTAAGGAAGCACCTGGTCCTGGTGTTATTGACGAATATTTCTTCTTTTTTTTCCCCCCATACTTTATTCCCCTGCACCTTCCACCCTACTTCAACTATAGCAGTAGGCTCAGCTCCCTAACACTCAGTGTACTTGTTCAGCTCCCTCTCCCTTTCCCTCCTCCGGCAACAGGAGGAATGCCTGCCCCTTAGATACTCATCCTTTCAGAAGTTTCACATTCAGTTCTGTCTGCATGGCTAAGAAGCCTGAGATGGCTCTTACAACTGAATCCTTACTGTAATAGAACAGATGGTGAATAAGAATGGCAAAGAAACTGAGCATTTATAATGTTTTCTTGAAAGGGAAAATTTAGAGTTCACTGCTTTCTTCCATAGCCTATAGGTTTGAAAAGTTATACCTTCAGAACATTTATCAAAAAATGTCTTGAAAATAAAAAATGTAATTGGTTAGCTGGTGATGTGGTTGACTTCTCAAAAGAACAATCCATTCCTTTTATTCCTTCAGAAAAGTATGATAAGATATACTTGCAGTAATTAACTGAAAAGACATGTTGGATTATTACATTTTATAAGCTATCCCAAATTAGAGGCATTTTTAAATAAAAAGAGAAAGAAGAGTCCTGAATTCAAAGCTACAGTATAGCTCTCTGTAGTTCAAAGAAAAAACTAAAAAGGCTTTTGTTTCTTTTTTTGGTTTTGTTTGTTTGTGTAACATTTACTCAGTCCTGTGATCAGAGGAATAAATTTCTTTAATTATATTCACAGTAAACAGCATGTCATTCTCTGGTCAGTCCCACAGAATGACATACTTATTCAAGGTGTAAGTACTGCTCAGTCTTAATAAGACCTTGGCCTTTAGTGAACACTTCTGATATATGCAATAACAGTTTTTGGTTAAAAAAAAATATGCATACAAAAAAAACCATAATAAAATACTATAGTTATGCCATTTTTCTTTTATTTCCTTATAATTACTGTGTAAAAATATCTGCTTTATGACAAAGACAAGAAATATGCCTTCTATTATGTTATTTACTGTTTTTGCTAACAGTTCTTGAATTTGATGTTTTCAGCAGTGATATTTCAAATGCTTAATTATTCAAACTGCATGATAGTAATAATATTAGGACCGTTAGAAAAGAATAGCCAAAGCTTTTCTCTTTTTTTTTTGGTTTTTTTTGGTGGTTTTTTTTTTTTTTGTTTGTTTGTTTTGTTTTTTTTTTTGTTAGGGAGAAAATGAGAAAGCATCAAAAGCAAGTATGAAGACTCTCAAAGTATTTGTGTTTGAATGTCAGCATCTCTCAACAGTTCAGGATAATCTTTTTGCAGTGCTGTGGATTGAAAACAAAGGATTTGTGTGAAAAGATATCTGCTGTCAACTCATGTCACATGAAAAGCCTATTTTATATTTTTGAGTTAATGATAAAACACTGAAAGAAAGACAATTTTAGAAATATATATACACTCATGCTTTGAAACAATTCTCCATCTTGATTCTGAAAGAGTTGCAAGTGGATTAACTAAATGTAGAAGCATAAGGCAAGCTAAAGAGACTAATATTATCTGAAACAAATTAATAAACCTGTCTTTCATTGCAGCATATTCTCTTATACTCTATTGCAGAAAGGCAAACTTTACGAAATTTGCCTCTGGCTCAGAGATATTGTTTTCTCTTTTGGTTCAGCTTGGTTATTTCTCTGAAGAATTCACTGCAGTTGCTGAAAATTAGGTTCTCTGCAAGTCTGTCTGAGTTGTGTTCTCCAGAAGGAAACCTGGAATGTATAAGTATTCAGATAAAATTTAATTATTTGCAACGTCGAAGTAATAGCTGATATGTATCTCTTATATTATATTATTTACACTTCTAAATAGGTAATGATATTTAATTTGCAAATGAGACACACAAAACCTCCTTATCTATTAAATTACCTGGAGGTAAGGCAGAGCATATTATGAAGAACGTATTGCAGTCTAAAGGCTTCAGATGTTAGTATTCATTGAACAGATGTACACCAAGTCCTTGACTGTGAAATATTTAGAAAGCTTTATTAACACCCACAATTGACTACAGTAACTACCACCATGTCAACACTATGAATCAATCTCTTAAGATGTTAATAGCTCTTTTGTTTGCCCTCCAACCATCTGGAATATTTAGTGGATTCAGACACTCAAAATGAAAAAGCAAAATGCTCAGGTGCTACCATCCGTCCCTTTCATCTGGGCAGCTTTTATGACACAGCTATCGGACTGAATATTCTCCATCTGTAGTGGCATTGTCCATCTAGAACACATAAATTATTTAGAAAATTCATCCTTTCTCATTAGTTTTACATTAAAAGGTAGTTAATTTAGACAATTAAATTGCATGTAACATTAATGCTGTGAAGTATATTGGAGATGACTGCATTGAATTTATCAGTCTATTTTACCTGGAGGACAGAAGTGTAACACTAATGACATGTCATTCTGTAGATATAGCAAATTGTAAGGTGGACATAAGGCAGTAAAAGCCAACATTCAGGAAGACGAGGAAACAATTATGCAAGTCTTTGAGAACATCTTGGAGCTAATTTGTTAATTGTATTTTGTTTGATTTGTGGAAACACATATTACACATATTACATTGCAAAAATTAAAGGAGTTGCATTGTTTAATCAAGATGACAATACAAATGTAAATACAACTCTCTTACAACTGCCAAAAAAAATAGTTTATAAGAAATATTCAATAAAGAACCCTAAATTTAAAGATCATATATGGTCAATTCTGACTGACTAGCCTTTTCTATAAGTTTCTGAAAGCAGATTTTTGTTTTGTTTTTAATTTATCTACATGTTTTCTGTTATATTTATGCATAGGAACCAAAGCTCTACCAGTTTTCCATGTATTCTTTTCTTCCTTGATACCTTGGTTTCTAATACTACCTTGTATGTTATTTCCAGCAACTAAGAACGGCTCCCACTTCCACTTTTAATTTTTGTTCATAGCAGAATGGTGTATGAGCCTCTGAAAGTCTTTGTGAGGAAGTCACCCTTTCAGTCTAGTTCAAAATGACAGCAAAGGCAGAACTGTATTGCAATCCATTCTGTCATTTCTTTGTGCAGATTACCTCTAATCAGTTAGGCATCCTTGTAATGCTACATTTTCTATTTTTTTTAATTATATTTTGTGTTTCCATGTTTTTTTCTGTTTTTGAAAGTACACAGTAAACCTGAAGTCCTATTTTAGATACAGAGAAAAATAATTTTGTACAGAACTCTACAAAACTTATCATTATAGTGGATTGACTTCAGAATATATTTTATTAAATCTCAAAACCACACTCAGCATATTTTGTTTACTTGTGAAGTTATTTATTCAGTGTATTCAGACATATTTTTTCCAGTTTTATAATTAAGAAACAATTATTTCAAGACTTTGCAGAACTACATAACTGTAATCAACACGATGTAGAAGACAAATATGTAATTTGACCCAAATGTATAGCATAATTTATACAACATAAATGCCTCATACTAGAGCAAATATTTATATTTTGTACTATAACATTACTGAGATTCTTATTTATAGCTCTGGTTTACAAGCCTTCAAAAGGAAAATTAGAACGTTTATTATTTTTATTTAGTCTTTGTCAAATAAAGCAGTGAGTTAACTAAATTTTTGCCCCCAAAGTAATTTCTTAACAAATAACATTTTCTGATTTTCACACACACCTCTGGATAATCCATTCTAAAAGTTCCGTTACTATACAGTAAGCTCCAAGATAACCTGTGCCCTTAAAGTTTCACCACATATAGTCCACATAAAATTCGGACAGATGCAGAGGCTATCAGAGGCATTGGTGGCAATGCTTTCTTGCATGTCTCTTGCAAGAAGGATATACAGGAAACAGGAAGTTTAGGGAGAAGAAATGGGTCAAAGATGGGTAGGCCATTTATTCTTTTTCCAAGTGGTACAGAAATTATTGGTTGCTTCTTTTTGCATTTGCTGTTTCTTAAAAGACAAATTCCTTAAGTTTATGTTGACATCTGAAAACTTTAATTTATGCAGGTAGCCCTTTTTTTATTCTGTTTGTTGTTTTTTTTTCCCCCCTCTACTTTATGTATAGAAGGAGTGGGTAACTCTGATCTTTTAGCAAATAATGTATATTTTTCAGGAATAAACAATATGTAATAGAGCTTGCAGCTATTTCTGTTTGAATTTTCATCATCTTTAAATAGATGCTTTAGGGGATTTTTTTTTTTTTTTTTTTTTTTT
>VXBH01007066.1:19649-29710 GCA_013400035.1 Rynchops niger | reverse complement strand
AAAATTTTTTTTTTTTTTTTTTTTTTTTACAGTCAGAGAGGTAAAATATGAGTGAGAAATGTCTATTGGTAAAAAGACCTCTTATTCTGTAGAGCAGTTACTAAGCTGTTTCATGTTTTGTAATTATGATTTGACTTTGGTGATCAAATGTATTTTATTATTTTAGTTCTAATTTAGCTTAAATATTTTGTATACAGATATACATAGTTATATAAGATGAATTGAAACTCTTTCCATCCCTGTACCCCTGCTTTCCTTTCTAGGACTCTTTTACTGCTCATATAATGCAAGCTTAGTGTGTGTGACATTTTCAGTACCTAAGCTGGAAATGTTATTTGTCTTCTCCACAAGATTGTAAAAGTTGAAAACAGCAGTGTTGTTAAGATTGGAATATTTGATATCATGTGTGGAAGGTTGCTACTCAGATATTTGAAATTTAGGTATATGGTTGCACATGGACTTATGAGTAAATATGGCAAAAGTTGGTCCCATACAGATGACCCTTTTCCTTCACTGTTAAGATAGTTGTTTAAAAAAGTGGTTTGTCTTTCCCTCTGGAGCAATCTTTCTTTGACCTTTGACCAGGTAATGAGTTGAGGCTCCTAGGTTAGATTACATGCCTACTTTTTTATAGCGCTAAATCTGGCTGTGATAAAACCTACCCCTATGTAAAGCATCTGATTTAATTCTATCAAGCAAATTCCTGAATGAAAATAAATACTGTAAAGCCAGGTAGACATTAGTAATATACTCAGACATCTTCTTAACATACTGTGCTAAGTGGTCTTTTTTAAGCAAAGAAAAGTGTAATTTTCAAGGCTTACACTTTAACATAGTACTTAACATAATTATTCACAAAGAACTTTAATTGACTGAATACAGAATATAGTCTATGAACAAGGGGAGGACACAAGATTTGGCATTTATTTTAATTGCATGTACTATTTTCTAATCAATATCTACTGGTAAAACTATGATGTGTTTACAATATTTTCACAATGAATCATATTCTTTGTTTGATAGTTCTATTTCTTCTGTTTGATAAGTCGACATATTATCTATTGCAGGAAAGGACAATTTTTCTGTAATATAAAACAGCAGGCTATAACTAAGGACATATATGCTGTTCCAGAGGGAAAGCACTGACTACAGTAGATTATATTATTTTAAGTGTCATTTTCATGGCATATTCAGAGAATTACGGAAGTAATGACAGTTTTGCAGCTTTGAAACTTTTAAAGTCCATTTTTATTCCATTTATGAAATATTTTTGGTGTACTATGGTTTTCTCTTGAAGCACACAATATATGAAGAAGCTGTCAGGATGCTGTATATTTAGCATTTGTGTTCCAACTTCTGTTTCCAAAATTACTCTGGTAAGCCACAGCATTTTGAAAACATTGTTATATTGAATAGATCAGTGTGTCTTCCTGGCAAGCAGCTGTCTCCAGGAATTACAGACTCTCAGAGACTACCTGGCTACATTTGTGTGAGTCTTGCTTTATGTCTATAAGCCTCTCTTCTTGGAAATGTGTGAGGGCTGTTGATCTCCATTACTGTCTTGTTTCTTTTTTTTTTTTTTTTTTTTTTCCTTTCCTGAAGGGGCCAGCATGACTGTGACGTCTGTCTTTTTCAGAGGAGCTGTAGCGGATAAGTTTGAGTAAAAATGATATTTAGCTCTAATTCAGAATGAAGCACATCATTAACTTCACTGTGTGCAGTCTTAAGTATCTTCTTAGGCATTTAGTGATTTCTGAGGTAACTTGTTTTTAGGAAAATAGCACTAGGACATCACATACTGACAGTAGAGGAACAAAGACCTTTTTACAGCCCATAAAACTCCCTTGAAAAGGGATGGAAAGAGGTACTTTGTCTGTAAGACCATCATGAGTTCTCTATTGTTTTAGCTGCATTACTGTCGGGATCCATGCTAAATTTATGTCTACATTAGTTGTAATTATCACAGCTCAGGTATAATCTTAAACTACTAGTTAACTACATCTTGAGCTATTGAAATTTTCACAAATGCATTCATGACTGTCTTCCCAATTTAGGGATAACCCTACAGTTCATGGTACTTGATTGTGGCTTGGCCAAGTATACCTCTTGTACCATCTGAAGAGTTCTGCTCCCTGCTTTTGAATATTTAACTCTCTCCACTGATGGTCTGGACTCAGAGCTGATGATGAGATTCTCCTCATCTTAATGTAGATGTCTCAAATTAGTCAGGTGAACCATAGAAACATTTAGGTTGGAAAAGACCTTTAAGACCATTGATTCCAACTGTAATCATGCCCTACCCTTCCTATTTTTCTCTGGACCTAATCCAGTTGCCCGGACTTAGGTATCTAGTGTCATCTGAAATAGTTTATGGTATCTCTCTGGCCTCCATCTGACATTTTGTAGGGTTCGGATCCCCCTTAGGTCCTGTGTGGTATCTGCTTGGCTCATATAAATATCTCAGACACCGTAGTCTGTCTAAAATTACACTAAGTGCTTATTTGTAGGGAATGAGTTGACTATAAAATGTAATCTGAGAGACTAGTTTTGCTATAGTTTTTGTCTACACCAGAAATATCTAGAGTTCGGCAAGATAACCTGCACTAGGTATTAAGTATTAAATTGTCAAGTCTCTTTATGAAAACTGCTCACACTCAAATATCAAAATTTCCTACACTTGATCACTGACAATGGTAGCAGCACCAACAGCAAGTGCTACAGTAGTTATTCTAGGGAGTATATATGAAAAACAGGGGCATCTAGGGCCTCAGCAGCATTCACTTTGCTGTGACAGTCCTACAACAGTTTGGAAACCCTGTCTTAATATGCCTAAGGTTATAATAAGGACTACAAAAAATTAGAAGCTCCACACATTAATTTTTCCTGACTCTCAGACCAGTGAACTAATTGAAACACTATTCTTCTCTGCAGTGTTATTTAGAGATTGATATGTATATCAAATACATGAAAACATTCAATTACTTCTTATGTAACTAAAAAATAAAAGTCTTGTCTCAGGATTTTACTAAATTGATTGTGAGTGTTAAAGACTATAAAAGAGAATCTACATGTGAGTTTATCATGTTGAAGCAATGAGACTTATCCATACATTGTCAATTGTGTTATTGGCTAGTACATAAAGATGGTAAGATGCTGCTTATCTTGAATCATTAAAGATCCAAATGATTCTCTGAACAAATATTAAACAGAAATAGTCTGAAGAGTATTCTTTATCAATTAAAAATGCATTTATTCAGCTTTTATCCATGCAAATGTGAAGCAAAACTACTTGTCTGTCTTAGTGTAAGTCAAAGTAACTATATACGAAGAAATAAGAAGTTGTCAAAGTCTTTAATTAAAAAAATTGTTAAATACTTGGGACATTCATCTGTCTTCTGGTATGCATCACAATCTAATTAATCTCTCAAAGAACATTTATGGTATTATCTGGCCATTAGCCATATTATTACTGCCAGATCTTATTGGTAAGGATAAAACTATGAAGCATTGCTCTGTGTCCCATCTACTGGAAGTTCAAGAGTCTATAAAATGATTTACAGATTACATGTTCAAATTTAATTTACTCAGTAATTTGTCTAACTGCTGAAAGAAAAAAAAAATACTAAAAAAATAACTTCATATAATAACAGTTCTTTTTTTAGTGTTGTCATCAAAAAGTTACGTACAAAATAATTGCATTTTTATGTATCCCAAATATTAATTTTATACAACTTATTAAAAACTACAATTATATATATATGTAAAATAATATACTATAACTGGTTGGCTGGATGAGGGGAGAGCCGTAGATGTCATCTACCTTAACTTTATCAAGGCTTTTGACAGAGTCTCCCATAACATCCTCATTGGGAAGCTGAGGAAGTATGGGCTAGATAAGGTGACAGTGAGGTGGATTGAGAGCCGGCTGTGTGACAGAACTCAGAAGGTTGTGATCAGTGGCACAGAGTCTAGTTGGAGGCCNTCCCCCTCTACTCTGCACTGGTGAGGCCACAACTGGAATACTGTGTCCAGTTTTGGGCTCCCCAGTTCAAGAGGGACAGGGAACTGCTGGAGCGAGTCCAGCGAAGGACAACTAGGATGATTGAGGGACTGGAGCATCTCCCTTACGAGGAAAGGCTGAAGGAGCTGGGACTCTTTAGCCTGGAGAAGAGAAGGCTGAGGGGAGACCTTATCATGGCATTCAAGTATCTAAAGGGTGGGTTGAAGGAGGATGGAGCCAGACTCTTTTCAATGGTTCCCAGTGACAGGATGAGGGGCAATGGGCACAAGCTGGAACATAGGAAGTTCCGTTCAAATACACGGAAGAACTTCTTTACGGTGAGGGTGACAGAGCACTGGAACAGGCTGCCCAGGGAGGTGGTGGAGTCCCCTTCTCTGGAGATTTTCAAGACTCGCCTGGATGCAGTCCTGAGTGATGTGCTTTAGGCAATCCTGCTTCAGCAGAGGAGTTGGACTAGATGATCTCTAGAGGTCCCTTCCAACTCTGAAGATTCTCTGATTCTGTGGTAAAATGGATGCTTACTCTACCTTACAGCATATTGCAATAAAAACAAGGAACCTATTTGTATATTGTCAGATGGAATATTTAAGATATTGCCAGAGAGATGGAATTAATGAAGGAAACATAGAACAGGGAGGATGGTAGTTTTAAGTTTCCATGGATATGTCTTTATACTTTTATTTCAGAAGTATTTATTTAGGATTTATTTATTTAAGTCACATGGTAAGTTTACATATACTGTAGTTTTGGTTGACGTAACGAGATTGTGAACACCTAAATATAGGCGCCTAAATGTAGAAATCTACATGTGAACTAGAGCCAGGACTCAATTGTCTAAAAACAGTCATCTATTGACTCCATTTAAGAGATATTAAAGTACCCCACCAGTCTTCCATTTGCCAGCTTTTTGCAGCTGTCGCTAATACTCTATCATCTAAAAATGCAGTAAATGCATACTCAGGAAATGAACCCTGCTGCTATTTAGTGGAACGTAAAACTGATCAGATGTATCTTTTGGTTAAGCTGAATATTCAGCTTGCCACACTTTCATTAACTCTAGGAACAAAATATTAATTGACTGTTGTGTAATTTTAGTAACATAGCTCACATTTAGACATCTGCACCATAAGCACTGAAATGAGAGTGTCTGAATCTGGACCTGAAACCAAGCCTTATTTTTCTCATGATTCTCCACATTTTCCCTTCTTTTTTTTAGTCTTTTAAATGATTCATTGGTCCCATTATACATATGATTTCTCTAATTTAGGGCTTTAATTCAGTTGCCTAAACATAAGTCCTCAGTAACATCTGAGATAACCTGGAATATCCATGACATTTTTGTGGGGCCAGAGGACCTCTAATGGACCAAAGTCCTGGTCTGACAGCTGGGTGCCCAAACAGACACTGCTGGATTTCTCCCCTAGCATTAAACTTTCATGTTCATGCAGCTGCACTGACCTCTGTCTCTGAGTTAGGGCTGTTTATGTTCAGGATTCATTAGTTTTGAATACATAACACAACTGAATTGTATTCCCCAGAACCTGCCCAACAAGCAAAACTTAATGATTGTTTACAAAGTCAAACTTAGCCAATCAATATCCATTGGTGCTATCTATTACATACTTGGATTATGTTGCAAGCTTTACTGAAAATTGTTCTATAGTGCTTAGCTGAGAGTTTTTGCTAGGACGTATTGAATGTTGCAAAGCACTGCAATGTCTTGTTATATTATATCGTTAGACAAGAGTTTATCAATGGGGTCTCTGAATCATAAATGACTATACATGCACAAGAATATCCTGTATTATACTTACTATCTTCTGACCATTTACTATCTCCTGAGTTATTTACCCATGGCTGCATAAAGTGGTTGCCTTGCATTATGATTTTGGCAGTTTTCAAACCACTTTGTCAAATTTAACACAGGACAAACAAAACAACATAGAGCAAGATGCTATTTAGTTATGGGATGCAATAAATGCATATTTTATAGGATTTCGGAGTAAGTAATATCAGAATATTTATTTCTGAAATATTACATGGAGCAACTCACAAAATAGATACATAAGAGAGTACTTAAAATAATCCATTGATACAATTTGTTGTATTCAGGTCTTAATTTCAGTCATGGGCCTATGTATTTGATCACATCCATTAGCAAAAATAGTATGCTAATTGCAAAGAGAGGAAATACTTCACCATCTATAATAGTTTATTATGGGTAACAATAGTATTTCTCCCCCTCCCATTAACCTTCAAAAAGGAAGATAAAATATAAATATGTATTCATCCTGAAAACTTCCTAAATATAATTACATTAGATGAGGACCAAGTTTCATTTTGATTTCTTATGAAATCACANCAACAGTTTTCATTATTTCATTCACAAATGCAACATAATTTCATAAATGTCAATAAAACAATATCAGGTACTTGGCATAACAAGTTCAACTCTTTTTATTGCTGAAAAAAAACAATTATGCCTTTCCAGTGATTTTTTAAAAATAATTTTGTTGCTTTCATATTTTTCTCACGCAAAAACTAAATTACCATTATTCTTATGATTAACCTGAAACATAAAAATTCTACATTTTCAAGGGGATGAGTAATATGTTTATAGAAGCGAAAGATAAATTAACAAATTAAAAGAAGATGAACAGGAAGGACACACAGAGAACAAAATTTTGCTGGTATTCTTCTTTAAATACTAATTTTTCAGCCTCCATTTTATTTTCAACTACTAAATATCTGTATAACTTGAACTCTGAGATGTGAATTCAATGAATTCAAGATTATTTTAAAGATAATGCATGAATGACTTTGAAATTAATTGAATCACTCAAAGAACTACCCATAGACCCTGACCGTGCTATTTCTTCTATGGGGAGACAAATTCTGTCTGGAGTCCTGCTGGTAAGTTTTTATCACCAATACTGCTGTCTGCCGTGCATAATGTGGTCAGGTACAATAATATATTTCAGTTGTCTATGTAACTTATTAGACTATCCTATTCGCATTTACTGAACTGTTCAAAGAACTCTTCTCTCTGAGCATGTTCTCTGCTAACATATGTTACGTAGACTCACTTGTCTCTACCTTCACCTTGTCTGATCAGAAAAGGAACTTCTAGAAGCACATGGCATTATATCTGTTGGGAGATATATAATGGGAGCAAGGCCTAGTGATCTAAAATACTTTCACTATAAACTTTTCATAAAAGAATGAGAGAAGATTTGATGAAAACAGATAATGAGAAAAAATTGGAAGAAATGGAAAGTACTTTTTGGGGATAGGATCATAACTCAAGAAAGTAACAAAAATTAAATCAATGTAGATGACAAAAAAGTATTATATCTGATAAGAAAATGCATAAATAGTAGAAAACTTGGTGGTGAAAGGCTTTACATTTCTGAATGCTGGTAGACCTCAGATTGAAATAGTCAAGAATGTAATATCAATGCAAAACAGAATAAATAATCTTATTTTAACATTAAGAGTCAACTATAAAGTTTAATAGTGAAATATTTACACAATATTGATATAGACTTAGCTGCAATATTATATTTAATTTCAGTTCTACATTGTAGAGAGAGACTAGTAAACTGTTGAGTCCTAAGGAGAAAAAAAAAAAAAAATCATCAGAAGTTTAAAAAGCCACATTTATGATAAATCATTAATGGAATTTATCTTTTTTCTGAATGAGGACTTAAGCATGACAACAGAGTACCTAAGGAGCTTGTAAAATCTTATTCTTCAAAGATCGTCAAGAATAAGTTAGGCAAACAGATACAGGGGTCATCTACAAATATATCTATATCTTCTCACAAGAAGTATACTAATCACTTTCCTCATATACATTCTAGCAGCATATTTTTTTTATATTATTAAAAAAGAAATTTGATAACAACTATACTCCAACCCTAGGTTATAAATAATTTGAAAGCACAAGAAAGAGGGAAATCTGTTCTCTCCTCCCTTGAAAATCTTCAACTTGTAAAAAATAAATAACTTTTAAAAATTCATTTGAAGAAGACTTCTTGCTGCTATGTGAGTGTTAACAGACATCTGGCTACCGTCAACCTTTTGCTTCTCTTGGGTCAAAAAACCTTGCAATATTGTTTTGGTATTGAAACATAACTTATCAGAAGGAGTGTGACCTCCACGTTGGTTTGATAGCTCAAACATTCTCTGATTAAGAAGGCTTTGTAGTTTGTATTCCCTCAACATGAAAAGGTCATGGTATCCCATCAGGAATGCCCTCAGATTTCCAAACCCCAAGCAACTCATCGACAGAATGGGGCTAATATATAGGAGACTCTTCTGGCTACATTTAGAAGACAGTTACTGTCAGTTCACATCTGTGGAGTCTAGTTGATAAGGTGTGCTCTAAAAATGTCCATTGGGACAAGCTTCTGACAATTAATGTGTAGAGGAACAACATATCTGAACACTGTAGTTCAGATTTGAGCTAGTCACCAGCATGCCCAGACATGTTAAGACAGAGAGTTTCTCAGAAGCTAAACATCCAGGGCTATGGAACTTTCATAGCAAATTCTAGTAACCCTTAAAAATTGCAGAAGCTGAACAGTTTCTCTTGATTACTATTTTGGATTCATTACTTAGACTTGTCCAAGATAAACAGTTTAACCTTCCTTTGAAGGGAAAGAGAAATAAATGGACATACCTGGAAAAAAAATTTCTCCTCCTACTGCAGGTATATCAAATAGGTAAGATGTATTGTACTCTGTAAAAGCNAAAAAACCCCCTAAAAAAAAAAAAAAAAAAAAAAAAAAAAAAATTGTATATGTTTACTCTAAGTTACGTATCAGAAATATATGGAGGAATATTGTTGGCCAAATACTGGCAACCATTCACTTTGGTGTACCCTAGTGCTTTTCAGAACATGGAGCTGGAAAAAATGACCTAGGAACTACCCATCTGGGAACCTGCAGGTAAAGTGGGATAGCTTAGGTTATCTCAAATAGTACAAAAACCTATAGTGAAGTATTTGATATATTCTCTGTGTTGGGTTGTATAGGACACTATTGGAAGTATTGACTGGATCCTGTGTGACAGACACCTGGGACTGAGTCTAAATCTGGGTAAGTAATGCTGCTGAAACGTGTCAGAGTGTTTAAACATTTGCATGAGCCTGAAAGTTATGGCACAATGCCTATGAGACACCAGGGTCTTCCTGAAGTAGCAGGTTGAAATCAGCTGGATTTACACTAGGAAATATCAAGTTGAGACATCTATGTTTAGACAATTGAATTGAGTCATATGTGTTTTAAACCGACCTTTTATCTTTTTTGACCTAATGCTTTGTGATTTAGAATGCTTTTAGCACATGAAGGACAGTTTGACCTTTCTCCTCAGCAGTTCCAGACTTTCACCTAAAATAAACAATTGGATTCAACACAAACAATATTTTATTTTAATGAATGTTTTGTCAATCAGATATAATTACAAATATTATCTGAAAGCTGATTACTACTATCTAGTGATGAATACATGAAATATAGACATATCTTCCTAAACAAAGATAAATTGGGTGACATTCTTAATTCTGCAATGTTTTCCACCTCTGCCTGTTCAAAACCACTTACAAACCAAACCAAAACAACAACAAAAAAATTCCTGGAAAAAAATACCCAGTTATCAGATGTATTGCCGTTTAGCTTATGAGATTTGCTACATTCTACTAACACTCTTAATACATCATATTACATTGTTAATATTTTCTTGGCATTATAATTGTCCTTATTTTAAACACTATAACCATAACAATAGTATCTGGTAATAACAGGGGCCCAAGATACCACAAAAGTGTAACAAAAATGTCTAGCCTTAAAAGTACAAATTTAATTGTGACTATTTGTGCTGAGTTTGGATACTAAGCTAATAATGGAAAATTTATTTAACCGTTTTAAAGAAATTTTCTTTCCTGTGGTGCCGAGTTTGCACACCAGTTTTGTTAACCACTTTGATGTAATGTAGCACCCTTTATAACAACTTAGCTGTGGTGATCAGTTGCAATTTT
>VXBH01007066.1:3230-17875 GCA_013400035.1 Rynchops niger | reverse complement strand
CCAGGGATGGAGGTGAGGTGGACTGGCCTGTAGTTTCCTGGGTCCTTCTTATTGCCCTTTTTTAAGACTGGAGTGACAGGGTCTTTCCTCCAGTCCTCAGACACCTCTCCTGTTCCCCATGACCTTTCAAAGGTGATGGATGGCGGCTTTGCAATAACATCTGCAAGCTCCCTCAGCACTCATGGGTGCATCCCATCAGAGCCCATGGATTTGTGGATGTCAAGTTTGCCTAAATGATCTCTAACCCAAACCTCCTTGATCAAGGGATAGTCTTCTTTACTCCAGGCTCTCTCTCTTACCTCCAGGGTCTGGGGCTCCTGGGGGCTGACCTTAGCAGTAAAGACTGAAGCAAAGAAGGCATTCAGTAGTTCCGCTTTCTCTACATCCTCCATCACCAGGGTACCTACCTCATTCAGCAGTGGGCCTACATTTTCCCATGTCTTCCTTTTTCTACTGATGTACTAGAAGAATCTCTTCTTATTGTCCTTTGTAAACTAAGTAAATGTAAATTAAGCCATCACTCCTTTGAATTCCCTCCATGTTTCAGAATCTTTCTGACACTGAAGAGATAAATCACTCAGTCATACTTAGTCAGTGGAAGCAATGAAAGAGACATTTACCCCTCTAATTCTGAGGAGAATTTTCACAATATTTATATATTTAGTCCTGCAGATGTTTGTGATTATATGCTTCCCTGCGGAGCATATTAACTTTGACCTAACACGTCACTAATGTGTCTTTCTGGCTTCTGTGCCTGTAGCAGTCAGCTTGAACCACAGACATCAGTGTGTTTCTCTCCCTATAATGCCTTTTGTATTTTTAATGATTTTTTTTTTCCCCCTTTCCTTTGGCAGAGGAGCTGGGGGGAGCGTGGGGGGAGAAAAAAAGCAGTGTTCACCAGGGCTCACTACTGGGGCCTGTTCTCTTCAATACATTTATTAATGATCTGGACAAGGAGATTGAGTGCACCCTCAGTAAGTTTGCAGATGACACCAAGTTGGGCAGGAGTGTTTAGCTGCTTGAGGGTAAGATGGGTCTACAGAGGGATTTGGATAAGCTGGGTCGATGGGCTGAGGCCAATGGTATGAGGTTCAAAAAGTCCAAGTGCTGTGTCCTGCACTTGGGTCACAACAACCCCATGCAGCACTACAGGCTTGGGGAAGTGCGGCTGGAAAGCTGCCAGGTAGAAAAGGACCTGGGGGTATTGGTCGACAGCCCACTGAATATGGGCCACCACTGTGCCCATGTGGCCAAGAAGGCCGATAGCACTATAGCTTGTATCAGGAATAGTGTGGCCAGCAGGACTAGGGAAGTGATTGTACCTCTGTACTCAGCACTGGTGAGGCTGCACCTCAAACACTCCATTCAGTTTTAGGCCTCATGCTACAAGAAAGACAGTGAGGAGCTGGAGCATGTTCAGAGAAAGGCAATGAAGCTGGCGAGGGGTCTAGAGCACAAGTTTTATGAGGAACAGCTAAGGGAACTGGCGTTGTCTAGCCTGGAGAAAAGGAGTTCAGAGGAGACCTTATTGCTCTCTACAACTACCTGAAAGGAGGTTGTAGAGAGGTGGGGGTTGGTCTCTTCTCTTGAGTAACAGGTAAGAGGAAATGGCCTCGAGTTGTACCAGGGGAGGCTTAGTTTGGCTATTAGGACTAATTTCTTCACTGAAAGAGTTGTCAAGCATTAGAACAAGCTTTCCAAGGAAGTGGTTAAATCATCATCCCTGGAAGTATTTAAAAGATGTGTAGATGCAGTGCTGAGGGACATGATTAGTGGTAACTTGGCAGTGCTAGTTTAACTGTTGGACTTGATGATCTTAAAGGTCTCTTCCAACCAAAACTATTCTATGATTCTATCATTCTATGATTCTGTGATTATGTTCAATGATGCCAAATTGCTGCTTCCACATTCCGTGGACTAGTCAAAAAGTCGTATTCTTTTGGGAAGCTGGTAAGAACACAGGATATTTGGTACCCAGTTAAGAATTACTTTATGCTAAATAAAAAAACTTTTAACAGAAGTGAATTAATGGATATTTAATACAAGGTTCAGAATCCCGTTTGACAGAGTGATGCCTTGGTGCCTCTCTGGGGCACCAAGTTTGGTCAAATTTTATCATGTTTAAGTAGAATAAACACAAAAATACAAGACAGTATCTACTGGATACACCTACATATTAGACAGATAAGAGTAATAAGCTGTAGCCCTGAGGTTTAATATTGTCATCACTGCCAATAAGACATTTTAGGAGTTGACCAGACACTTTCCAGAAAGGTGTGGAAGGGTTGTACTCTGTTGCTATTCGAAATGGCCTGATGCTCAGTGTTGCCAAGCTACTGATTCCCTGCTGTGTTGGTTTTTTTTTTTTTTTTTTTAAATGGTTTTACACCTTTTCATGTCAGTATTTTTTCTCATGATCCTTTACTTACGAGCTATGCACAGCTCAACAATCTTACTTCTGCCTGCAATTTTTGTTTTGCAGTTCTCTCTTGCACAGCTCTATCTGATGTACTTTTTCACATAATTTTTTCAGAATTTAGCATTCTTCTCGAGGTCTGAGCCCTGGGTGCACAGGTATGAAATACTAAAACTACACCTAAAATAGCAAAATGGACACCCTGGGAAAAGCATTTTTACTTCCGTGCCAGGAAGGAAAAGCACATAGCTACCTGGGTCTTCATTTCTTTTACGATTTTCTTCTGAAACCATTCAGAAATCCAATGTTTTGTTATTTCTTTGTGTGCGTGTGTTGGAAACAAACAGCTCTGTCCCTTTCCTTGCAACTTTTTCCAGGTGCTTTTGGATACTCCATCCTGACTTGATAACTTCTATGATGTCCTTTTGAATTCACCTTTTCCTCCATTTCTTGTATAGCAACCTTAGGCATATAACACATAGACTCATAGAATCACAGAATTGCCCAGGTTGAAAGGGACCTTTCAGATCTGTGGATTCCTATGCTTTAGCGGTAGGATTTGTTTTGTCTGCATTTAGCACTGTAAAAATCAGGCACCCAGTGTAAGTTTTATAGTTTACCTCTCAAAAGTGTTATTTATTCTCTATGTCTTCTATATACAAGGAAGGGATGAGCTCTGACCTGTAGGTACAACTGTCTCTTCATTGACTTGTAACAGACACTGGGCAAGTATTTTAAACTAGACACCTAACCTAAACAATTAAAAATCAATGGGATCAATTTAAACCATGTAAATCAACCTCATGTCAGTCCTGAGGTTTCCTCTGGAAACCTTAGACATGTGTTTGAATTCTGCCATAAAAAGTAGTGCTTTCCTGACCTGAGATTTCTTTGCTGCTTAGACAGGATAAGGTTAATGGAAAGTCCTGTCAGAGGACTTTAAGACTGACCTTCATGTTTTCAGTTGTTTTCCTGTGACAGTAGGACACTGGTTGGCTTCTTAGTTTACAAATGAAAGTAGCATCTTCACATGGTTTATATCTTAATTATTAAGTGTGTTTTTCAAAACTTGTGTCTAGAGTTTCTGACATCTTACTAAGTACAATTGTTGTCAGGTAGATAAATTTGGTCTTAAGACTGCCATCAAAGGTGCTCAACATTTCTTAAAAGAATCACACAATGATGGGAAGTACTTTCTGTCATGATGCTGGCATTACATTCCTTCTTTTTTTGACTTCAGTCCTTTTGCAGTTATTGAAAATATTTGTGACATCTCAGTGTTTGCAGAAGAACATTTAAAATTATGTTCTAAAGCCTGATTAACATGCTGGATTGAAAGCAAAGTTTGTGAGGTTTAAAAAGCAATAAGAAAAGATGTCCTTGCAGGGAGAGCATGCTCAGAAGGACTTTAATTTTCCTTAAGCCTTTTCAGTTCATGGCAAAAAGGAAAACAAATACTGTCTAGCTTCACCTGTCTTGTGTAGGTTTATTCAGACGGACAAGTTCTAAGAGTATACTGTAAAGTAAATCCCTGTTCATATTTCATGTTTAAGAATGCAGTTGGCTAATCTTTTAATCATAAGTAAAATGTTTTAAAATAATCATGAAAGTGAAAAAAAAAAGTGTAGTGGACTGCTGATGTTTATATTATGTGATTTTATATGCTTTTCCAAACTTGCTGTTTACATTGTAGTAAATACCTCAAAGAGCTCTTAGTCCTATAGCACCCATAACTGTATCTTCTATCCATGAAGAAGAAAGCACAGACAATTTTATGTCAGTGGAATTTAATAACTGAAATTGCTTTTTGCAATATAAATGAGACCAAGATATAAGATTGGGTTAAAAATTAAAAGTTTTGAGAACTTAGCTTTAGTGTTTAAATGGGAACCTATATTTTTGTTTAGATGCAAATTACAGTATGATAACTTAAGTATTTACATCAATAGAGTTAGCTTAGTTTTTATGGTTGCTTGCAGGGTCTGTAGTAAATTCCATCCAAAGAAATTTGGTGGGCTGCTTTTACTTTATATTTTTACCTTACCACAAATGTCTCTTTATTAAACCCTTTTCTATTATATCCATTTGTAATGAAAAAATTAAAATCCATTTAGTACCCAAATATATGAAATGAGATATGGTGAGTACTGCATCCAGCTCTGAGGTCCCCAGTACACGATACGGACCTGTTAGAGAGGGTCCGAGGAAGACCATGAAAATAGTCAAAGGGCTGGAACACGTCTCCTATAAAGAAAGGCTGAGTGAGTTGGGATTGTTCAGCCTGAAGAAGAGAAGTATCTGGGAAGACCTGATTGCAGCTTTTCAATACTTAAAGGAGCTTATGAGAAAGATGGAAAGAGACTTTTTGCCAAGGCCCGTAGTGACAGAACAAGGGGTGATGGATTTAAACTGAAAGAGGGTAGGTTTAGATTGGCTATAAGGAAGAAATTTTTTAGTAGGAGGGTGGTGAGACACTTGAAGAGGTTGCCTTGAGAATTTGTGGATGCCTCATAATTGAAAACATTCTAGGTCAGGTTGGACGGGGCTGTGAGCAACATGATCTACTGAAAGATGTCACTGCCCATTGCAGAGAGGAGTGATTAGATGACCTTTAAAGGTCCCTTCGAACCCAAACTGTTCTACTATTCTTTTTTCTGTAAATATCTTCAAATTAGCTCTGCTTCTAGTTAAAACCAATACCTTTTATCTTGTTTGAGCAAAGACTTTGATATGAGGTTTCCCTTTTCTTGAGAAGTCAGATTGACATGGAGTATTTTATGTTCCATTCTGAACATAAGAAATAGAAACTGAATTTTTTCTATTTATAGCTGAAAGCGCACTATCATCGGGACCAATTTAAGGGAGTAAGCTCAGTTGGAACTCGTAAATGCGCACTATCTAGGACACTGTCTGCCGTAACAGAGAATGGCACACTGTGGCAAAAAGCTAGAGTTATGACACATAGCTGACAGTTAGCACAGTAAGCACTTAAAAATATAGGGGAGATTAAATAGATTTAAATATTAAGACAAAGCGATAGAACTATGTAATTCTCAATTATTTTGCCCAAATGCCAAGGAAAAAAAAAGGTAATTCATTTTTCTTTTAACTTCTTCTTTGTAAGGAAAAGATATTTGCTTTTAGATGTTATGATTTCCTGTATTAGATGGCCAGAAATTATTACAGATAATATTTCATATACACCTTTAAATTTGCCTGGATTCTTGGACTATAGCGCAGTCTTTAGTTATTTCATATGTCATTTTATTCATACATAGATTGTTAATCTTCTGCAAAGATAAATCCTGGAATACAGTGCACAGTACTTCCAACACAGAAAAGATACAATAGAAGTGGAAAAACTTGAAAAAAGAGAATGATTGAGAGCAGACGTCTGCACAAGGTGAAACTAAACGAGCCTTGAAAAGAAATTATTGGCAAGAATAACAAAGAAACATGAAAAACAGGAACCACTTTTTCAACAGAAGATCTCATTCACTTAACTAGTATAGACCAAATTCAAGATGAAAAAGAAAGCAGATTCTTTACACAATACACAATTAAGATTTGAAAGTCCTAGAAAAAATAAAGTTACATCAGTTCAAAAACCACTGGAAACAACTCATGGAAATAAAATACACCTAAGGTTATGACCTACAGAGCACACCATCCTTTGCTGAAAATGTTTCTGATCTATTCCTAGCTAGAAGCTAGGAAGGTACTCTGCTGAAATATAATTACTTGTATTTCTTTTATTTCTCTTAATTTTCTCAGCCATTTGCATTGGCATCCATACTGGGTCTGGCTGAGATAGAGTCAACTTTCTTCATAGGAGCCCATATGGTTTTGTATTTTTGGATTTTTGTTTAAAACAGTGTCAATAACACACCAATGCTTTAGCTATTACTGGACAGTGCTTGCACGGCATTGAGATTTTCTTTTTCCTACTCTGGCTGTCCAGCAAGTATGGTGGGAGCACAGAAGAAGCTGGGAGGGAACACAGTCAGGACAGCTGACCCAAATTGACCAAAAGGGTATTCTATACCAATGACATTGTGCTCAGCAATAAAAGCTCAAGGAAAGGAGTAGGAAGTTAGGATGCTTATGGTTATCGTGTTTATCTTCTTGAGTAACTGTTACACGTAATGAGGCCTGCTTTCCGGTATGTGACTGAACATCTACCTGCCGTGGGAATTAGTGAATAAATTCTTCATTTTGCTTTGCTTTCACATGCAGTTTTCCTTAATCTATTAAACTATCATTATCTTGATCCTTGATTCTTCATTTTATGCCTGTCTGATTCTTTTCACATCCTTCTGAGAGAGATGGTATGAGCCCTGGATGGGTGCTCAGCTGCTGTCCAGAGTCAACTCACCACAGCATCCCACTATTAGACAATGTCAGATGAATTTTTAACTGATCAACTATTGCCATTCTTTTGGGTTCATGAGACCTGACAGTATTAATTTAAATTTAAGAGATGCTAGCTGTCTGGGATTTTTTTTTAAATAATCAGGTGTTTTGAGTACAGAATTTATTACTTTGCAAAAATTATTAATTTGTAAAATAGAACACTATAAACACATGAAAAGTGCCTCAGAATGTAGAGCTACCACTGTCCATCGTATCTAATCCTGGATTTAGCTGTGTATGGGCTATTAATGGGAGCCATAGTAACAAAAGATTGTAAAATCTTTCAGAATACCATGGCCAAAGCAACCTCAACTGAAAATACAAGTAAATGTACTTTACCACTGAATAATTATTTTTATCCTAGATTTAGTATACTATCTGTATAGAAGAATAGAGCACATTCTGTAATGTATTACAGACAAATTATGGCTGACATTTCTACTTTTTCTGTCCTGTATACATTGTGATCTTAACTGTATGGAGTTAATGATAAGCAGTTGAATTTGACTCAGTCATTTTGAAAGTTTTGATTACTAAATTGTCAAGGACAACAGCAATACTCTTAATTGTTATTTCCCCTTATTATCTTAGATGCATCAACATTTTTGCTGAGCTTCTTGGATTTGAAAACTATAGCTGTATCATCCTTACATTATTCTGCACTTGATCTTTGGAGCTTACCGCATTGTCTGCAAAACAGAAAAGAAGCAATGAACAATAAATTCCAACTTTAATGTAACACAGTAGAAAAGATTATTTTGGCATGTCATAGGAGCTAAACGAGTTTAGGAAAATAAACATGTTTTGGAATTTATGGGGTATAACCTTCTTTTGGAATGGCCGTTATAAATTACTGGAGAAGAAACAGTAACATACTTTGTTCTACTCTACCACTGAGCATTTATATCTATCAAAGCAGCTCAGATAGAATTTAAGGTGTCATTTATTTACAGGTGATAACGACAAACAAATCCTTACTCACTGCACTGTGCAAGCTCAGTAGCAAAACTGAAAGACACAGTAAAACATGATATCAGCTCAATAAAAGTAATTTTGTGGTGTTTTCTCATAAAATGAGTTCAATAGGAGCAAAAATCTTGCTGCACATTATCAATAATTTATTTTTGAATTTACAGGAATTAAATGTATTGTACAAGATGGTTGATTCTGTGGTGAAAACTTAAAAGATGACAGACACATTCTGAGGAGATAATTACAATACCTACAACCTGTTGTGTGTTGGTGGAGTCAGTTTGATTACAAAACATCAGCTGTTTCTAATGAGAAATTATTCAAGATTTGCATGTTTTAATATATTTTTATTGTTTTTTTTTTTTTCTTTTTTCCAAATTGTCTATTTAGGCAAATATGGAATGTATTGTATAAATGACTAAATGCATACTTAAGCCAGATTCTTTTTCCTTGCTAACTTTGACTAGTGTCTATTCTGCAAATAGCCCCAGAGACATCCATGGAACTACTCAAAGAGGATAACTTTCAAAATTTGACCTCTAGTAGAAACTATTCCAACTATTTCGGTTGTCAGAATGTAATTCTTTACACAACAAGAAGGCAAACTGTCCTTTTATAGGAAGAGAACAATTTTTTTTTTTCTTTTTTTCTTTTAATATCCTATTTTAGACTACACAGAAGCATTTTCAGAAAATAAACATAGGCAATAGGATACACATGGGAATACAATGCTCCTTTTATAATCAACGGAGAGAAATAATTATCTTTAGTGTGAAAACAATCTGAATTATTATTTGCATGAAGTATGTAAATATGTATCTTACATAACTTATTTGATACCTATTAGACATACCTATTGTTTGAACATCTTCATTCTCTCATGAATAGCACTCATAGGATAGTAAATGAATAGTAAATTACATGTGTCCAGAAACATGTGCAGGCATGGAGGTCAACTGGCATACAAGAGCCAGGCTTGTTCTAGAAACTCTCCTGCAAGGATGTGTGGAAGGTGAGAGCTTCTGACTCCTTCATGCAAAGGGGCTAAGTAAAGGGATGGAGCAATAAATAAGAAGAGAGAGACATAAACTTGGTAAAAAAGAGTCAACAGAGACACTGTCAAGATCAAACATCTCCATTTACTAATTGATGGGTCATTCAGAAACTCCAGACAACAGCTTTGGACAGGGACACCTGGATTTTGTAACTGATAAGAAGGGGAAAAAAAGAGGAACTTGAGGATTTGAGAAATTCAAGGGATGTTTATGGAGCTATGTAAAATTTACAAAGGAATGTCTAGGGCAAGTGGATGGGGAGGAGTAGAGAAAGGATCAGACAGAAAAGGGTATAAAGGAGGTATTTATGTAAACCATGGCTATTTAGCACATTTGTCTGATGAAGCCCAGCACCTGATCACCACAGTCTGTCCTGTCTTCTTGTATCTTCTTATTAAATATTTTCTTAACTATCTCCCTGTGCAATCTCACTCTCTATCTCATATGTGTACATGCTGCAGAGACTAAGTGCTGGCTAGTGGGTGGACCAGTGGGAGTGATGCCAGCCACTGCAATCATACCTGGGGGTGTGGGGTCCAGTGGCTGGGCAGGAGGAATCCCCAGGCCTTGGAGTTGGTGGAGGTGGTAGCCTCCCTATCCCTATATAGCCTACTATAAGGCCTATGTAGCCTACTATAAAGCCTACTAAGAGTTTTCTCTTCTTCAGGCTCAATAACTCCAGCTCCCTCAGCCTGTCATCATAGGAGAGATGCTGCAGCCCTCTGATCATCTTCATAGCCCTCCTATGGACTCGGTCCAACAGAGACATGTCCATGTCTTTCTTATGTTGGGGGCTCCAGAGCTGGATGCAGTCCTCCACATGGGGTCTCAGAATAGCAAAGTAGGTGGGCAGAAACACCTCCCTTGACCTGCTGGACATGCTTTTTTCGATGCGGCCCAGGATACGGTTGGCTTTCTGGGCTGCAAGCGCACATTGCTGGTTCATGCTGAGCTTCTTATCCACCAACACCTCCAAGTCCTTCTCCTCAGGGCTGCTCTCAATCCATTCTCCACCCAGCCTGTATTTGTGCCTGGGATTGCCCTGACCCACATGCATGAACTAATACGTGTCTTGGTTGAATGTCATGAGGGTCACACAGGCCCACCTCTCAAGGCTGTCCAGGTCCCTCTTGATAGTATTGCTTCCCTACAGCCTGTTGCTGGCTCCACACAGCTTAGTATTGTCAGCAAATTGGCTGAGGTTGCATTCAAGCCCAACATCCATGTCGCCAACAAATATGTTCATTAATACCGGTCCCAGTACTGACCCCTGAGGAACGCCACCCATCACTGCTCACCACTCAGACATAAAGTCCTTGCCTCTAACTCTTTGAGTGCAACCATCCAGACAGTTTCTTATCCACCGAGTGGTCCATCCATCACACCCATCTCTCTCCAATTTATAGACAAGGACGTCATGCAGGACAGTGTCAAATGCTTTGCACAACTCCAGGTAGATGACGTCTGTTTATCTCCCCTTATCCATCAACACTGTAATGCTGTCATAGAAGGCCACCATATTTGTCAGACATTATTTGCCTCTAGTGAAGCCATGTTAGCTGTCACCAATCACCTCCTTATTTTCCATGTGCCTTAGCAGCGTTTTCATGAGGATCTTCTCCATGATTTTGCCAGGCACAGAGATGAGACTGACCAGTTTGTAGTTCCCTGTGTCTTCCTTTTTTCCCTTTTGAAAATTGGGGTTATGTTTCCCATTTTCCAGGCAGTGGGAACTTCACCAGACTACCACAGTTTCTCAAATATGATGGACAGTGCCTTGGAAAATTCATACACCAATTCCCTCAGGACCCGCAGATGAATCTCATCAGGTCCGATGGGCTTGTGCACTTTCAGGTTCCTCAGCTGGTCTCAAACCTGGTAGTCTCCTACAGTGGGTGATACCCCATTCTCCCAGTTCCTGACAGACACGATGCATGCCAAAGGCTCTTTTCACATTCCATTTCAGTTTAAGATACTAATACAGACAGAAACTGCATCTCTCCACTGGGTTTCTGGGTTCTTTATTTTTGTTTGTTTGTTTGTTTGTTTATTGTTATTTGTAATGTTATGATGTCTATATTATTTTGCAAATCTTAAGAAGCATTCTACAAGTTTAAATTCAATGTATTATTCAATTTTTTTCACAGGTGTTTCTCTTTTGGAGATGTAATGTTTCTTAGTTTATTTTATTAATTCTAGAAAAGAAGGAGTCTTAAAAATATATTTTAAATTAATTTTAACAATCAGTTATCAAAGTCATCACGTGCACAGACACGCACACAAACATTCATTCACCATCAGAAAGAAGAGCATTTTGGTATTTTCCCTTTTAAATCCTAATGTTGTTTGAACAAATAGATTACTTCAGAGAGGTAAATTTCTGGACACTTTTCTGACCAGAAAGGTTGCACGATACTAGGAAACATTTCAGCTGTAATGGACTTCTGAGAGGTCTTTTAACAACTTATCTCTCGTCCTCATCCTGTAATGCCTGTTTTGAAGTAAATTAATCTATTAAATTAATTGGCCAAGATAAGAGGAAGCATTGCATACAAGAAACAATTCAACAAATATTTTTTTAACCTTCGTAATGATTCATCAGCTAACAGTAATTAATTTTATCACACAAAAAGAAGTTTCTGTTTTCCTTCTTTTTTCCTCTAAATTTGTATTGTTTATAAAATGAGGAGATAAAATGTTCTCTAAAATTGTATTGCAAAGATAGGTTAAACTGATTGCCAGAACTCTCAAGGGAGGCAATTTTTTCTACACCAAGATAACAAAATCTTCTCTTATGACATCAAGATTTACAGTGTAAATTTATTGTTAATTAACTAGGATAGTGGTAATGGATAGTAAAAATATTGGATTACAGGATATCAAACAAAGGACTCAAAGTTTCTTAGCACCTAATTACAGTCTACCGCTATCAGAAAGTTGGATAATGAACTTCATTCCTAAACAAACCAAATTCTACTCTACAACATTTTTCTAATTTTTGTATTTTCCTGCTGACTAGAAGCATAACAGTACAAATTTTATGAAAAAAAAAATTCATGAGAGATTAAGAAACTTTAAAATCTTCCTTCACAATAGGTTGAAGGTCAGTATCTTGTGTGTTATGCAAAAGTCAGGAAATTGAGAGTAGATTAATTAGTAAAACAAAGCATATTGAGGGACACAGGGCAAAACTCAGGAGGAGGTAGACATAAAAAGAGGAAGAAGGAAGAACAGAATTATAGATGCCAAAGAGCTTTAAAGATAGGTCTGAGGATTTTCAACTAAATTTAACTTTTTGCAGTCACTGCTGGTTAAACTACAGGCACTCATGGTACAAACAATAAAGAACTTTTTTTTCAGGGTAAGGGGTAGATCTACAATTCTATACTCTTAAAGGCGTAAAAAGGTGTAAAAAAATTAAACCTGGAATATTGCTTACTGAGAAAAAAGGAAGTACTGACTAGTACTCATTAAAAGTAGATATTAGTTACTAGTACCACTGCACTGAAGTATATATAAATTATTACAAAACTTAATGTTCTTGTTCAGACCATAATTTTTCTTGGGTATTTTTGAGTTATGACAGTAAAGACAGACAACTTTTTTTTTTTTTTTTTTTGTTATAGTAGCTTAATGAAAATAATGATAAATAATGGAAATTGGGATATTTAAATTCATGAATATGTAGGAAGCGACTCCAACACACAGTGAGTTATAGCTGAAAGAACATTTTTTCACCAAAATTGCAGTACAGAAAGAAACAACTAGAAAAATTTTCACTTATAAAACCTGTAATTAGGGCTTGCTTGTAGTTGCAAAACCAAATCCTCAAGGGTACCAAAGATATCCCTGCACATGTTGATGAAATTATCCTTGTATAATTGTTTGCCTATTCAAATCTCTCATGCCTATTAAATTGTCACATTATAATAAAAAAGCTACAAGGGGAACATCCTAATTAATATCCTTCAAAATTAGAGCTGTTAATGCATTCTCCTAGAAGGGCGTTTCTAAATGTTCATGCCAGGGTGGTGGATAAAGGAGAAATAAAGATACATTGACTTTAGTTTGTATATCTCTGTCTCAGGGCCTCATCGCCCACCCTCTGTGAAAAACTTTTACATTTTGAGTGGATGAACTGAACTTGATTTTACACAGAAAAATGCTGAAAAAAGATTTCAAATTTGGAAATCACAGACTTTCATTAAGAAAATTTGCATCATATGTAATCCCAGATTAACATTTAGGAAATCAGAGCTGGACACTATGTGTATACTGCTAAAATACCAAGCCACTCCTCAGATGTGAGTGTCCAAGCATAGGCTGTACCACAGATTTGGTCTCTCCAGGGATCACTTATTCCATGGTAATTCCTGGTCATTTGTTCACAGATATCAAAAGTTAGAGGTCACTCGCAACAGATGGCATAGCAAATCTTCCTTCTGAGGAGAAGGAAGTTTAGCAAAATGGGTACAAATAGTGCTATGATACTTTCCTCAGGTCTGGAGAAAGGGCCTTGGCCCTATTTAATTTGTTAGTATAGGCAGAATATCCACATAGCCAAATGGATTTTATATTACCGTGTATATCTGATTGAGGTATGGTATATAACTTGTTTATAAAATTAATTTTCAGGTTAGATTAAGCTAACCTAAATTGGGTTAATGACCCCCTGGTCTCCTTTTCTGTTCAATGAAGGGGGAAAAAAAAGAAAAGAAAGAATAATATAGCACATGTAAGAATTTGATTGCTCTCTTAAGGTAATTCACTGCCTTCAATGACTACAAAAGCAGCCTAGGTACTTTTTCAAACTTCACTTATTGTCAATTTAAGCATCTCAATTAATTATCTTCCATTACATGGGATGAATCAAGTCCCTGACAACCAGCTCTGTCTTGCTCAACTACTAAAATGAATTAAATTTTTCTTATTTTTCAAGTGGTTATGTTGTTCCCAGACATCGCTTATTTTAGTCCTGAGGAAGTTAAATGAGTAATGTATATATTTTAGCTATATCAGCTAATACAGTCAGTGCTAATAAGTAATGTCCTTGCATCTGGAGAATATTAACATTAGAATGCAAATATAGAACAAACTAAAAGCAAACATATAAACTTCATATACATATTGAAAATGTCAATCACATAAAATTAACAATTGAAAAAAACAAAACAAAACAAAACAAAACCCAAACCATTCTCTCTCCTATTTGAAATACACAGCAGAACTCTTACTTCTAGTTTCATAAAGATTTTATCTTGTGCCAAAAGATTTTTAAAAATGTACTCTATCCAATAAGCATAAACATCAAATAATAGAATTTTGTGTTGAGAAAGAAGGAAGTGTACCCTGTGAAGTTTTGTGGACATTTTTCCTTTTGTTTTTCTTGGACATAGTCCAGGGCAAACAGCTGTAGGTGATCCTGCTTGAACAGGGCGTTTGGCCAGAAGGCCTCCAGAAGTTCCTTCCAGGCTCAACGATTCCATGATTCTGTAATTGGTTTCAAAAATATTCTATGATTTTATCTGTAGTTTTATACGAGTAGTAGGATTAGTCAGAAATGCTGTAGTTTCATTGTCAGAATCTCTTTTCATTAAATGATTTCATAGCACAGTAAAATCGTGAAGATTTTGAGGGCACATGGAAGTTTATTAGTTTTCAAGAAAAAAAACATGTTAATATACAAAAGTTTGTATTTTATCATTATTGATTTTAAATGCCTTACTTCATCAATTCCCAAAATACATAAGATAAATCACAAAATGACTGCTTATTCTCAGTATTAAAAA
>VXBH01007065.1:156504-196949 GCA_013400035.1 Rynchops niger | reverse complement strand
TCCCTTCCAACGCGGGCAATTCTACGCACGGCACACGTCGTGGCAGTTCCAGCTGACCAGGAGGGAAGCCTTGCTCTCCCATGGCTCTCCCCCACCCTAGCAGGGAACAGTTCTTCTCTTGGACTATTTCTAAAGCTGGGTGGCCAGTGGGCTCAGTGAGCGCTCCCTCAGATCTGCCCAGCACAACCGGCCCCGTATGAGATGCGGCAGGGACAGATAATACCCACACATAGCAGGCTGGAGACAAAGCCGTGAAGGTTAGTTACATTTCCAACTTGCAATCAGTAATTTCTTAGCATGTAGCATGGCTGATGTTCCCCCTTTTATGACTATTTTTCCTGTGGTTGGCAACGTCAGCCTTGCCTGCGCTGTTTTACAGGAGCGGCTGCGCTAGGACTTGCTGAACGAGGTGGATGCTTCGCCAGAGCCAAGATCATAGAATTGTGTTGGGTTGTGATCATCACCAGGTTGTGATGTGATTTATAGTAAAAGAGTTTTAAGACTCTGCAGTGAGCATCTGCACAACGTGCCCAGGTGCACCGTCCCCTCCTGGAGCATTTTCTTGAACCGTACCCTCTGCTTTTACGTGTTTCTGCTTAGCCCCAAGTGAGATATCCCGGTGCTTCAAGGAAGAGCCAGCCCAGCATGCTGAAGTCCTTGCTGAAGGAGGAAGCAATAATTCTTTATTTAAAAGAGATTATAGCTTACTGCTGTAAATTACCGTATCTCTTTATTTGATCATGTAGCTAACGGCTCTGTGAAGGCTTAATGACAACTGGAGCCTTCTGCTGCACCGCGGCTGCTGAGTAGGAGGCTGAGAGCTGCTGGGGGCCCGGGGGCTGAGCAGGACCCGTGGTAGGCTTGCATTGCCCACTGTGAGCATTGGTGTGGGTGCAGGGTCGTTATCCTCAAATTAAGACTTGCAGGTAGGAAGCGGAGCTGGGTCTCTGGGCAGGGGAGGGTCTGATCCTGCTGTTGCCCCTTGGCCATGGAGCCTCTCATCAACTCTGCTTCCTCTTCTCTCCCTTCCTTCTGAAGGCTACATGTTACTGTGTACTTTGTTTTCCTTCTTTCTGCCTGAGTAATAAATTATCAAGCTGCTACAAGTGAATGCAGTTTAATGGCCCTTCCTTCCAGATGTAGGTGTGTGTTACACTTCTGGGCACTGAGGAGGTCTCTCTGGTTCCTATGCCCTTTTTCCTAGATATTACTGATGGGGGAAATTCCTGAAAGGTCAGAGGTAGAGTATGCTTAAAAATGAGCAGAACTTGGGTACCTTCTCCCTGGTTCCTGTAGCTTTGGCACCGCTGGGCTGCTCATGGGAGAGCCTTTCCTGGGAGCCATTGGCTCCTGGAGCAGTACCTGTCACCCGGCTCTTACTGGAACAGCTATTTGTAACGGAGTGAAACCCTGGTCCCACTGAAATCAATGCTATTGACTTCGCAGCAACCGATGTATTATTCCTGCTGAATAACAGCTCTCGCCTTCTGCACTGATACATGAAATGGAAAAAGCTTTTAGTGGCTACCGCGGTCTGAATTCCTGCCTGAGCCCAGTTCTCGTTTCACTGTGACAGACCTGTACCCAAAACCGAGTCAGCTGTTGAGCTGTGAATGTGTATGGCAGAGCAGATCCAAACTCTTTAAGAAGATCAAGGCTGTGTTTGTTAAGGCTTAAAAACAACATCTCACCAAGCACAAGCTGTACTTTCCTGGGCTTTATGGGTGAGGATGCTCAGTCTTGGGAAAGGCGATGGTGCCACCAGAGCTTGGCCTCACATTTGACATGGAGTATTGCCCCCAGATGGCTCTAAATCATAAAGGCATCAACCCGAAGGCACCCTGCACTCTGCAAGGGGCTCTTGGCATCAACCTGAGCTGCGGCCTCGTGCAGGGGCTTACGTGGGGGCTTCCCCCATTGCTGCTCTTGGGTATCTGCTGGCAGACAGCAGAGCTGCGGTGGGCTTTACTGGCAGAAGCTTTGTGACCTGGAAAAGACGTATCTACCCCGATCTACCTTTCTTAAGCAGGTAGGACAAGTGGGACAAAAGGCTGGGAGGACAGTGAAAAACACTGTCAATTAGTGATAGAAGCTTTCAGAGTAAGCAAAACAAAACAAAAAAAACCAACACCACAACAAAATAATGATTCTCAGTTCAGAGGGTTTAGCAACTTTCAACTTCAACGCTAACATTTTTTGGCTTCAGACAATACTTTCTGTGCAGTTTGCTGTGAAAACTGTGCAGAGTGGAGCGGTGGGAGCTGGGGTATGTGCAGGGGGGGCTGCCGTGGGGCACCTGCGGATGTGTTTGCTGGCTTGTGGTCGCACCCATAGTTTGTGCCGCTTGCTCCTAGGGAAGACAAGTGTCCTCGCTGTGTCTGGCTCTGCGGTGGGTCTGGCTGGTCCCTGGGAAGGTTGTGGGCACAGGGTGGGCTGTCCCCATGGGAGCTGCCACCCCCCCGGCACAGCCAACCTCCCACGGTGATTCCTGTAAACATCTGTCAATATTAGTCACATATTCTAGGTTTTTAATTGATCACGCTGCCTCCTTGTACATGATGTTTTTTTCCAGGGTTTTACCATAATAATGACTTCTAATGAAGCTGATTATGTCTCCCATAAGGAACATTAATAGATGAATGCATTGTTCTTAAGGTACATCTCTTTATCGAATGAGCTGTAATGAGCGCAGCGCGGTGCTCCACGGAGCATGGTGTGCGTGGTGCTATATGCACACCGTGTACCTCAGACATCTTGGGGGTTTTTTTTAACTTCTAGGCTGGATTCGTGCCGCAGGAGGTGGGGAATGAGGCGGGTACCTGAGCAGCATCGGGGGTGGCTGCCCGGTTTGGGGCACAAACCAAACCTTTACACAAGCCGCCGCACAGCGCTCGCAGGGTGAGTTTGCGCTCAATATTGGAGATCTCTCTTTTGAGAGAAGCATTGATGTGCTTCACCACTGCAAGGTGCAAATTGAGACATCAAATGAGGCATGTGCAACACGAAACACACAGCGGTTATTTCTACTTATTCTATAGGTCAAAAAAAGGCGCAGGTGTTGCATTCCTTTCCTCTGTTTTCTTTCCCCATGCGTATTGCCGAATACTTTTCTTTTGGCTCTAAAAGCATATAATCTTCTGCGCAATGGCCTGTGCATGTTCAGACTCTAAATCCTTATGAAGTTGGGCTAATTTTCCTGCTTCAATGTAGTGAGTGTTAACAAAGTATTCTATCTAAATAGTGCTGTGAAATGCAAATTACCGCTTCCGTAGTAGTTTGCTTATTACAAACTCATTAAAATGCGTAACCCAAAAACTCTCTACTCTCATTATGGAGCTCTGTGCTATATCACTCCATACTAGAAAGCAGCTGCGTGTTGGCTCTTTGATATTGGAAACCCTATTGTCATTAACCTCATTATGACAATACTTCTTTATGATATTTGAAATGCATGCCTTTCAAGAAGGAATGCTATAAGGATGATAGTATTTTTCTGTTTTGCATAATGCAAAGTGAGGGGGAAAACGGGCAGCAGGAGTTGAGGAGAGCTGGATTATTTATTAGCATTCTCAGAAACAACTGTGGCTCTGTAAGTTTAGACACCAATAAGTGCTTGTGCCCTTGACAGTGATCTCTTGGCGGGTGGAAAAAGTGGCTCACGCATAGTTTTTACCCTTAAACTCTTCTGTTGCCGTGGATAAGTAACCCAGTACTTGTACGAGACCCGAGGTGTTTGCGGTGACAAGCTGAGGGTGCCAGCTCCAAATGGATTACTTTGCCCTGAACTTGTTCACGCTTGTCGTACTCTCCATCCTGAAGAAACATCCCCTGAACTTAGTGAATTCCTCTAACCATGAAAGCTTTTTTTGTTTTTACCATTTTTTGTACCTTTTTTCTGGCTTTTTTTTTATATTGACTTTGAGACTGGAGGGTGCAGGTGGTGCTCAGTGGGCAGGCGCACCCTGGATCTACACAGTTGTGATGTCTTCTGTTTTCATTTTGGTTTCTTTCCGTGTAATCCTCAATACTCCATTTGCTACTGAGATGAATTCTTCTTAGAATTACAATGAGCTTTTGGTAAATGGTAATAGGTCAGAAAACACGGTTATAGTGTGAAGTTAGGACTGTCTCTCCCTTCTTTGTGTGTAACTTGATATTTACTACCATTTTTATCAGCCAGTCACCCCGACATTGGGAAATAACTGGTTTTAGCTTCACAGCTTGGTATGTTGGCATAGGCAGGTCTGGACCTGGGACTCCATTGGCATCTGCCACCCTTCTCCATCTGTGGCTCCTCTGACCAGTTACTGACACAGGAATCGCCCATCCCACCAGCTGAGCTTACCTCCTGTCCAGCTGCTGGGTGGGACCTTCTGTGTGTGTCTGATGGGGGAAGACTCTGTCAATTGGACCATCCCTGTCAGCACGTGCCATTGGTCCTTCAGAAAACTTTAGGTATTTGTGTTATGGCTTCGGTTCTGGACTCGGATGATTTTGTCCCAGGTTGAGGGACACATACACATGGTGGTGATGGAGAAATCAGAGCTGCAATACTGGTAGACCAGCAGAACCAGCTGCTGCCCCCAGAGCACACTTTTGAGTGTTTACTTCCTTGTCAGTCCCAGCAAAGCTTCCTTCTGGTTTGCACTTGTGTTTCAACACGTCTTTCAGTCTGGCTCTTACACGTGGTGGAATGGAGATGAGCACAGCCCTCTGGTGTTCCTGTTGGCCCAGTCTTCCTCACTATCCTTTCTTCTCTTGGATGTTGTATTAGCTGCTATGACAATTGCTTTTTGCTTTTCCATGCTGCTGCAGTGATGTGGCACAGGTAGGAAAGGTCTCTGGCTGTGGTGTTCCTTGGAGAGTATCTTTAGGCTGCTCCTCAGCCCTCCCCACTGTTGGGTTGTATGGAGGGGAGATGGAAGGTGGTGGCATGAAGGTTGGGGTATATGGAGGAGAGCAGAAGGGTAGTGTTGTGCGTCCTCTGTTCTGCCTGCCTCAGTTGGCACTTATCAGAAGTTAAATGTGACAAGTTACAGGAGGACTGGAGCAGGATTTGGATCTGGGACCTTCCCTGGGAAGGCTGCAGCGTTGACCTTCATGCTCTGGGCAATAGCAAGGACAGCAAAACCCAACTAAAGCGTCAATGCGCGCTTCCAGCCTGTATGTGTCACAGGGAGAGCTGGAACTTCGGTAGTGTTTTGTTTACACTGCATAAGTAATGCTTAATCTGCATGTCTGATTGGGAATACCTTTTTTTTTTCATCTGAGTGCACTCCATTTTGGCTGGTGTATCTCTGGGGTGAATAACAAAGAGGATGCCAGTTGTCTGGAGGAGAAGCCGTTTTCCGAATCACAAAAGAGCACACTTTATCAGAAAATCTAATAATGTGCAACACTTTTGTAAACTAAATCCTGTGTGACCAGCTGGAACTTTGAAAATTTTACAAGAAGCCGTGGGGACAATTAATCGTAATAGAGTCAACTTTTATGCAATTTTCTGAAATAGCATGCAATTGCATAATTTTTACAAGGGAAAACAGGGTTGGGGGATGGTTTAGGGGAGGAGCTTGTTTTGTATACAGGCAGAAATATTATGTCCAATGAGCTGCTGTCCAGGGAAGGGAAAAAGCAGTGTATTTCGTTCCTGTTAGTAGCCTCGATTCACATTAAAGAGAATAAATTTAATCCTTTCCACGTCATCGGCCAGGATGCATGTTCCTGAAAAGTTTGGAGCAAACACGTGGGACTTGCTCAGGGGAGCTGCTCTGCACAGCAACGATAGATCCAAAACTTTTTAAACTGTTACAAACACTGGCATTAATTCCATTCAAAACAGACTCTCCTAATGACAACTTTGCCAAATAACCAGCTTCCTTATTTTGCTGGGTTAGACTTCACCTATTTAACTGTACTTTACCGCAGTGCTTCAGGAGCCTGACGCGGTGATACTTCTGAGGCGGCAGCTGTGTAAGTCGTTAATTGGGGTGTTGTGGTATGGAGGGCTCTTTCCTGCAGGAGGGATGAGGGGCTCAGCCCTTGGGCTGTCCCGGCCCCATCCCTGCTCGTCTCCTGCAGAAACACCCGTTGGCGCTGAGTCTGCGATGTCTGCCGAGGTCTGACACACCTGGCCCTTGCGTGGCTGTGCGTTATTGGTATCTATTTCATAAACGAGCCACTGTCCTCACGAGGTATCCAGGACCATTCCTCTGCTAATTAATCTTGTACAAAATCACTTACTTGCACAAGCAGTGGTGCTTTTCTCTAAGTCCTGGCTTCTGCTGAGGGGCTCATGGTCCGGCTCGCGGGGAAGGGAGGGCCGGCTCCTGCCTGGGGTAGCACTGCACGCCTCTCTTCATTCCCTACATGAAGGTTAAATTCTAGCATTTCAGCTATCTTGTCTGTCTTCTCTCTTTTCCTTTTTAGCAAAATCTGCTTAAATTTTGAAATAGGTTCTTGAACAACTCCAAAGTCCGTCCCTGGTGAATTCCTCCACCATTAAGGCTGCTCTTTACTGATGTTTCCCGTTCATTTTGGTGGAATGAAATGGCAGTCTGTCTCTTACATGATGGGTAAAAGCGGCAGTAAACTGAAACTGAAACAGAAGTACAATCCACAAGGGAAGCACTACTACAGGTTTAATGTATTCCCATCAGAAATCACAAAAGTCTTTCAGGGTCTTATGTGTTTATCGTTAAACTTCTACAGCACTTGGATGACTGAGGGCACCTGTATTCTTCACATCTTGCTGTTGCATGTAGACGTTTTCTAAGCAGCTGCTGAAGCTGCAAGAACCTCTTTGCTGTTACGAGCTCAGGGCTGGAAATGGTGGTGTTGCTGGGGAGTGACTCTGGGATGCTCTTAAATATTTCCAGAGGTTTTGGTGTTGATTTCTTGTGGCAGGTTGTAATACTGCGCAGCAAGTGTCTGGGCTTTTTGAGGATGTGAGTAACGCTAAAACAATCTGCTGTGGCACAAGTGGTTGTTTCCTCATGCACACTTCATTACACAAAACAATTATTTATTTCAATCCATGTATCGCTCGGAATCTGTTTTCCAATGAATAAACTGTTAGTGTGTAAGCCATGATTTCAGCCGGCTCTGTGTGTAGCGTTTGTATCAGCAGTACACATTCCCGAGAATGCTTTCTGCCTTTTCTTTGAAAAGCAATTAGAAATGGTTATGTTTGTGTATCCACTGGGAGTCCAAGTCTTCAAATTGCTGAGGAGTTTTCTCTTATTTTCCTTTTTTTTTTCCAGCCCTAGAGAATCTTTATAAAATAGCCAAGTGCGTAACTTTGAACTAGAAGGCAGGAAAAGAGCGGACGGCGTGAAAGCGAGGAGTTGGTAATTCAGGCTCAGGATTAAAAGCGGGTTAAGAAATGTCAAAATAAGAGGGAATGGGGACAGTGCGATGGGGATGGACACTTGATCAGATGAACCAGGGGGGAGGGAGAGTTGGTTCCCCCACCAACTACTGGAGAGGAGCTGGGTTTCAAGCCCAGCACCCTCCTCTGGGTACCTCTGCCACAGTTTGTCTGTTGTCTTGCACTAAAAATTTGTCACAGAGTCTGCGATGGAAATACTTCTGTAATTGCCCGTATTATATGGATCATTGACCTTCAACAGTGGAACTGCTGAAGTGACTGTCCATTTATCTGGAAAATTACCACATGGCAAGAGCACATTAGGCTTCTTTACTCTGTCTCCTCCAGCAAGTGCCCGGGTGTTATTAGCTGCTGGACCACAAAACTTTGCATTTGGCTACTGGCTGCACCTTTAGTGGCTAAGTAAAGGAAATGGAAATAAGCCTGCCCGCTTCCCATCGCGGTGTCTTGATGCGGTTTTACATCATCAGAGCCAGCAAGCACTAGCTTTGCTCATCGAAGTCAAGTATCAGCTTGAAAATACACGTGTCAAAGTTGTAGATCGATGAAACAACCTAAGAAATGATGAGGAGCAGCATGGAGGCGCCAGAACTCCTGCTGAAGTGTGGTGCCCAAAACGCAGTGGTCATTGGGACTTCGGCATGTGCTGGCCCATGCCTGGGCTGCAGCCTGGAGCACTCCCAATGTCGTGGCACCTGAATTCCATCACTTGTGTTTTGGATGAAGCTGCTGGTTGTTTTGAGGTGATCAAGATTTAGCATTTTCCCCACATTCTCTCTGATTCGGTCGCATGAGGTTTGATCGCATCCTGTGCTCCACGGGTGAAATGCCTGTGCTGGAAGTGAACAAAATTCTGCACGTTTGTGGCATTAAAATCCATTCTTCATCATAGTTTTGCTCGAGAGCCCATGCGTGCACAGCCCTGCTCCTCATGGTGTGGTGGCTGCTCTTGGACTGTTCCACATCTGGCAGGAAGGAGCACGAGGTCCATGTTTTGGAGCAGACCTGCAGAGCCTGTGGTAGCAGATGCCCATAAGACATCAAGGTGCATCAACTCACAACACTGACTGTAGAATAAATCCTCCGAATGGGGCGTTTTCTTGCAGATGTCTCCAAGGCAGGATGGGTTTAAGACTGGGGTGGGAGCAGGTCCAACCCAGGTCTCACAGGGCACCTTCAGGAAGGTCCCCATGACCCGGTGGGATGCACGAGCAGTGCTGAGTGGTGAGGATGGAGGACAAGCAGCTCCACGTGCACGTACTCCAGTGACAGAACAAGCACCTTTACTGCTCCGGTGTTTTCTGAACCAAACTGGGTCTGAAATGGGGTCAGCAACCTGCCCGGGGGGTGGGCTGGGACCTCGTCCTGGTGGAGGAAATCCATTCTCCAGCTTCTCTAGTTTCTTCTCAGACATCAAGTGTACCAGTAAGCAAGAAAAAAAGGAAATAATGCAAACTTCAGTGCAAAATCTAGATTCTTTGTGCTGGTCCCTGAAAAGGGAAGCCTGGAGTAAAAGTTAAAAAATTCTGGATGGGTGACTTGCATTATGAACTTTTTTATTTCTCTAATAAGTATTACCATCGTGGCTGTTATCTTCTATTTTAACGTTATCATGAGATCTCTCATTGGAATCAAAGATGGCCACAGTGTTAGAACTAAATGGATTTTGGACTAATTTAATGAATTTGCGGAAGGGGGAAAGTAAAATCCATTTATTGTTTGTTCAGATAAATCTATTTATGAAAACTTACTTTAAAAAAAAATCTATATGAAAATTTATTGTAAAAATCTATTTATGAAAATTTATTTAAAGAGCTTCAGGTAAAGAGGGGGAATGAAACCCAACTTTTCAGTGCCAGCTTCTTAAAGCCACTGCAAAGTTATTAAAATACGGTACAACCTGTAGTAAATAATTCTATTATTTCCTTCCCAACTATAGAAGCAGCTCTCAGGCATGACTTTAACTTAACCTTTACTAGGCAAAACAGAGGGTAAAATTATACACTCGTTAACTTCAGTTGCACTTGCCTTATCTTGTACGTCTGCGTGAGGATTTAAAAAGACTGGTGAATGGCGGGCTCTCGGGTGACCGGTGCCATGTGCTGTAGGTGCTGTGGCTCCGGGGGCGGCGCGTCCTTCTGCCTTTGCTGCTTCTGTCGCTAATACTGAATGCCTAAAGGAAAAAAAGTTTCCCAATATCAGAATTCCTTAAAATGAAGTTTTATTGGATCTACCTCAAGCACTGACAATGACTTGAGCTGTAGACCACCGTATGTGAATAATCCATTTAAAAAGCAGCATTCCCAGTTTGTCTGGACTCTTGCGCAGTCCTGAAGCAGTTGCTGTTGGACCGTCCAACTAGGTTGTTCCTTTGCCTTACCCCTCGGTTTGCAGCACAGCACCCTGGGCTCAATCCCGCTGGTCTCCTGGGCTCTTCTGCTACTACGAATACCTGTATTTTTACCTGTATCACTTGCTGGTGGGAAGGTACTGGAGGAATATGGAGGTGGTGGATCAGATGCTTTCCTTGCTTCATTTCTTCCTTCTGGAAACTTTGNACCAAACAAAGTTTTAGGTCAAAACACTTTGGTTGAAGATAATCGCGTTCCTCCCGGGCAGGTTAAGGCATCTGCTGGGTGTCCTGCAGTTCCCCGTGACCTGGATGGTCCTCCCCACGGCCTCATCCCTCCTCGGGCACCCAGGCCCAGCGCCCCAGGGCTGCCGCGGGTGGAGGGGCTGTTTTGGGAGAAGGAGTGGGGATCTGCCATGTCTGACACTCTCCAGACTCTCCAGAGCTGCTGGAGAGAGCAGCAGCAGCTCTTCTGAACGCATGCGTGTCTCTCTTCTTAACCCCATATTTAAGCTTTGAACTCAGTTTCCAGCAGAAGTTCAGCTCTGCAAAAAAAAAAAAAATAAATCTGTAAAAAGTTGAATAGCTTTTAAATATAGGCTATGGCTAATGGTTTTCAATGAGCTCTTTCAGTACCGGTATAGAAACTTTGGAGACTTGTTCTTAAATATTGTCATTGGCTGTAAATTAATCTCCTCTCTAAGCCAATGCCTCTAAACACATCTCTGTAATTCCTCTCATTCCCCCCAGTTTCTGTCATCGTGGTGATGTGCCAGGATCAGGTACGGAGTGACCTCCGAGCAGGCTCGTACATCAGGCTCTACTGCAGCTTTTGATGCTGCTGGAAATCACGATATTCTTAATTTTTAGTATTCTCCTTAATACTCCTACGCCTCTTCCAGCACAGACCCCCTCCTCTGCGGTGTCCCGTTTACCCCTGCTGAATCCCACGCCGGAGGCAGCACGCGGGCAGGCTGCGGGAGGAGCAGGCGCTGCAGGGACCGACCCCAGGGATGCTCCCAGCGTGCACGGGGGGGGTGGTTCGGGCTGGGATGAGCCTGGCCAGGGATGGGGCACTGGCAGTTACTGGCAGAAAGAGGGTTGTGATAAAGCATTTGTGTGGAATTGCGTGCGGAATTTGGAGCAAAATGCTTATTCATGGGCTAAACTTGTTGTAGGTGAACGTAGCCAAAGGTGCATAAGGTGGAGGGAGTTCCCATTCAGCTGGAATAAGGGCTCAGCTCGCTCCGAGCGACAGCAGAGAGGGGCAGCGCAACAAACGGGGCTGAGTTTTGGTTCGGTGGACAAATAAAGGCGATGAGGTATGGGCAAATCTGGTAATTTTGGACTTGTGTCATAACGACCAGCTTCTCGCAGCCGATGGAGGCGTCCTGGCCGTGACCTGGGCCGTCAGGAGAGGGAGCGCCTGGGCCAGGGCCGCACAAACCCCCAGAGAGACTTAAAGCCGCCCAACCTCGCTCTGTCCCGAGGTGTTGTGGCTGTTGGGCCGTGACTGGTACGGCCGAGGGAGCTGCGAGAACGTAGAGCACCTTTAAATACGCCTGTATCCGAGAATCTGCGGAAAACTGCAGTTTGTGTAGAACATGCAATCTCTAAATATTTGCATTTTATTCTGCAACTGTACAGAAAGTGGTGAGAGCGGGATCAAGCCGCAGACAGTCTTTGTTTTGTTAGCAAGAGGAGTTTTTAACGGGCTTCGTTTTCACTACATAAGCCACCCTGTGATCTTTCTTATGCATCTCTTTCCCCTTGATCTCACTGCGTGAGCGACAGCTACTTTACACTAGCATTATCTGTCAAAATATTATTTAACTGGAACACCTTCTAGAACGAATTTTTGTTATTAGAAATAAAAATGCAGCGATAATTGAATCCTTTTATATTCCCCGTGTAATGCAAGGAGTAAGACATATTCACACCTAAGGGGAAAACACATCTGGATTTCCTCTTTGCCCCAAGACCGTGTGCTCTCCCTTACGCTGTAGCGGCTTTGATTCACTGTACCTTAGAGGGAGATGAAATTTGCGGTGTATGCATATCGGCTAAGGAAAACAATAGCATACATACATATTTTTTTTTTTGCTATAGGAATCGCATTAAATAAATATATAGCGAGCTGCAGTGTCACAACAAGTAGATGTACAATTACGAAGACAAAATACCCCAAGGAAATCAACACAAGGCTTATTAATATCCAGGCCTGCAGAAGACAACCGTCAGACAATTGGTCAACAAGGTACATGGTATCTGTTAGATACTGACTAACCCATTATGATCTTTATGAAGTGTCCTTTTGGGGGTCTAGATCTTCAAATATGAGTTGGAAGACCCTTTTCTTTTATTAGTTGCTAAGCTCTTTATACTTTTACCATATTGCGGCAGGTTAGAAGTCTGAGCTTTATTGTCTTATGTTATTGAAAATCCAGATTCCCGCAGCCTTCTCCCTCAGGTCAAGATTTGTCTGAGAATACATTCTCATTTCTCCATGTACAAAGGCTGTCTGGAGAGAGGCAGAAAAAGATTATGACTGTAATATACTTAAATCCAATTTATTTGCCTGACTAGAAACTTCCACACTTCACAATTGCTTCCTACAGAAGATTTTGTATTTAATTCCTTCATCGCAGTAAGAAGCAGGAATGATCTTAGTCCTCCAACAGGTATATACTCGACACACACCTGAGCCAGATGAAGCACGGTGGAAGAGACGATGAAAATAGCAAACGGACGCACTTATTTTGCATGTTCACGGCTTATTTCTGCTTAAGAATAATGAGTTTGGAGAGGATCGTTCAATACCCTTTGTAGGGCTGGTGTTAGGGGTCACTGGGCAGGCGGGTGGTTGTGTCTCACCCGTGAACGCTGCCTGATGGAGACATCACTTTGCACAACAACTTCGTGCCCACGTTCCTCTCAGTTCTTGCTTTGAGACAACTCGTTAAGCTGCTGCGGTCACTGACAACGCGACCATTGTGTCACTGCTGCTATTTTCAACCTTTGTTTGAGAAAGCCTGAAAAAGATAGGGGATCTGATGTTGGGTTTCCTGCACCCTTTCCCGAGGCGGTGGTAGCACCCAACGCGTTCTGCCCGTTTGCAGCACTGGCAGAGGGACCCAGGGAGGGTCGGGGATGCTCTGGGCAACCTCAGCAACGTGGTTGTTTAGGGGGCGGAAAAATAATTGGGTGAAAAGACTCTGCGAAATGCAGTGCTCGCCTTCGCACTGCGGTAAGGGGGCTGCAGCCCGGAGCGTCGGCTTCCCGTAAGGCAGCCTGGGATGTCTGTAGAAGGTTGTGAAACTGTCACAGAGAGATCAGTAAAGATGTAATGGAAACAGCTGAAGTATTAAACTGCAGCATCCCTTCCTGCTTGCCTTGGTTTTCACGTGTGGTCTGCAGCAGTGGTGGCAGCTCGTTGCTTGTGCAGGGCAAGGCCGGGTCCCTGCTAAGGGTGATGCCAAGAAGGAGAATTTCTTCACAGTTACCCCAACCCCATTTTGGAATGGTGTACAAAAATGGGACGTGATGTAATTTCGCGTGAATTTCAGATTCGCTTTGGGGGTGACATTGCCAGACGTCAAGCTGGGCCGGGGTGACGAGGGTGATGGCCACTGCCCCTGTGTGGCTTGGCAGGGGTGGCCAGCAAGGGCCACGCAGCACCCGCAGCTCGGGGAGCGAGGGGTGGGCAGGGTCGGGGTGTGTGTGTGGTACCCATATGGGTGCACCCGTGGCTGGGGATGGACACCAGGTCATCAGGGCTTGAGCGTAGAGGGGTTGGCCAGCAGCCACTGAGGCACCGTGATGGGACAGGGGACAACAGGGAAAGAGTCAAGTGACCCAAGAGGCGGTGGCTGTGGAGGGGGGATGCTCAGAGGGGCGTGAGGATACCAGACGGTCGTTGAGGGGCCATGTGCCAAACACCCCGAAGGTGGAACGGAAGAGCCACCTCCGTCCCATTCAAAGTTTTCCCACTACTTCAGGGCAATACGTGTCTCATGGCTGTCGTAAGACCAAAAAACAGCCTAAAAAGATTGTAAATCAACTCTGGGACAGCTGTTTATTTATGAAAATGCTATAGGTTTTGTTTGTGGCTTTCTTGTTGTTGTTTTGTTGTTTGGGTTCTTTTTAACCGTTGAAAAGAAATCTCAGCTCAGTCCTTGGTTTGAAACAGATGAATATAATTCCTCCAGAAAGTGCCATGGCACTGATAACTCCAGGGTAGCCGGGTCGGGCCCAACAAAGCTCTTTTTTATAGCAAACGCCAACTCAGAGGAGGTTCTTCTTCAGATCACCGGGGAAATTTGGGTTATTAAGTTGCTCCCGAACTTCTGCAACTTGTAGACTTCGAGCATGTGGACGCGTGGCTTGTGCTTGCCGTGAGTGCCGTACCTTCAGTCCGTGAGCTGGAACGATTTAATTCTCTTTCCTGGTTTCCTGCAGGCGCTGTGCACGGCAGCGGCGCTGGATTTTTTTTCATTTTCCTCCCAACCTTTGGAACAAATTCTCCTTTTCAAAGTCTTCACCCCACGGGGCTCTAAAATCATAACAATTAATGCTGGAAAAGACTCCTGAAGCCACCTAAGCCGTCCCTCCCGCTAGGGCAGGATTGCTCAAGCATGCAAAGAAATTAATGGGGAGGGAAGGCGCGGGAACTAGGCAGGGACACACTCGGAAGCTAAAGTTGGGTGAAAAAGTTGAGACTACTTGGAACACCATTTTAAGGGGAGGTGGCAGCACCGCTCTTATTTTAGTGTTTGATGGTTATTCTGGAAGCAGCTGTAATCACCAGTTCGTCCCAACTTTAACTCCTATTTCAACTCTTGCTTTTTTTTTTTTTTCCCCGCCTTATTTTTACTTTTTCCCGAAGCCTGATTTTGTAGCAACAAGGGGTAATCTGAGAGACTTACAATATTCAGTGTTTATCACCTATTTCAGAGTCATTAAGCAGCTATAAACGCATGTGAAATATCTTCGGCGATTCCTTGCCTGTTAAGCAACGTGTTCTTCCTACGTTCCTAATTGCTCGCAGGAAAAAATAGGAGGAATTTGTTTACCGGCTTCCTGCATAATATTCAGACATCTGGAGCTGCTAGGTCTGGATGGCGTTCCTGGGGGAGAGAAGATACATCAAGGACAATTAGACAACTTGGGAACCGCAGCCTGGAGGGAATATGCCCGAACACGGCAAACAGCCCTGCGACGGTGGCCACTGCAGCGCCCAACCGTCCCCCCGCGGCTTTTCTGCCCTTCCTTCTCCCTGCGATGAAGGGTTTGGGTTTTTTTTTTTTTTCCCCAATCCTGTTTATTATCTGGGTAAAAAAGGCTGTTTGCCCTGGCTGGGTGCGGGGCCGCCCCGGTGCCGATGGAGCAGATGGAGGTTGGAGCGGGGCAGAGACACTGCGGTGGGGAATTTCTGATGGTTTTCACCATTTTCGGGAGCGTCGGCCCCATCCCTGTCCCTTTTCCATGTGCAAATTTTTCCAGCGCAGGGGCAGTATCAGCAGGAAAAAAACCCCAGTTTTTTGTGAAATACATAATTGATGCCCACGGCGCTTAGGGATGCTTTAGAAGCTCTTTAGGGGGGTGTAAATGTATAGCGTTTCCGCGTCCCGGCTGCGTGAGCCCTCGCCGCTCCTCTCTCCCGTAACGGACCTGCAGGTACCAACTCTGGCGTCCCTGTGGCTTCCTCTGGGCTTGTGCCACTCCTCGGAAACCCAGGGATCGCCACATGAAAAATGGGGAAAAAGCGGTCCCGCGGGGCCGCTTCCTCATCTGTGACACAGACGGGTTATTGATGATATTCTCTTTTTCTTATTTAACTGCTTGAGATCATCTGAGAGAGATGGTGCGGATTGATTTAAATCAGTGAGTCAAGTTACTGCTTTTAATCATGATTTAAATCAAAAAGTGAGAAGCCTTGGTTTTAGTAATTGATTTTTTTTTTAATTTGCTTTGCATTCCTACTTTTTCAGTTTCCTAAATAAAGGTCTGTCCCCTTTGGCGATGCACTGGAACTAAAATTCTCTTTGTAACGAATTGGGTGATTTTTATTTATTTATTTATTTCTTTTTGCTGAAGACTGCACAGTATCTGCTTATGTATTTTATGAAAATACTTTTATTCAAATTTTACTTTTGCATCAAACCCATTTCTCGGCTTTATTTTTATTCCTTTTTTTTTTTTTTTTGCTGCATGCATTTTTTCACTTCCTTGCACGAAGCTGCAGCCGGAGAGGTGCCCGGAACACAGCGCGGGGACGGAGCAGCGCTTTTTCTCGTAGATGGTGGGTTTTGTTGGGTGTGTACCTGAGGGAAGATGATAAAATATATCTGGCGGTGGGACGTGAGGCTGGACTGGTCGCAGTTAGGTCTGGGGAAGCCTTTTGGGGGTGCTCACATGCACCCGGTGATGGGTATCTGTGCAGGGCTGGGGGGGGTCCATGCAGACATCCCCCCCCATCACCCTTTGCCGTGCAGAATCGGTAGATATTGTCCTCTCTCACGTATATACTTTTCTGAGCAAAGGAAAGAAGCATTGCTTTTAAACTCCAATTTTTTTTTTTTCTCAATTTCAGGGGAGAGAGTGAAGCTAAAGAAAAACTTCTTTGCATGTGTGGGGGGGGTCCAAAATCCCAAGTAATTAGCGTAGACGCTTTCCTGCCCGGTGCAGAGGAGCGAGTGGGTTTGAGCACGCGTAACTCCCGGTGTTGCCTGTGCCCAGAGCCTGGGAAGGACACGGGGCTCCAGAGCCAGCCGGGACACACAGCGATGCCAACGTGGCCCCAGGGCTGGGCGCAGGACCCCCCCGGAGCCTCCTTTAGCTTCAAGCGCCCGAGTTTCCCTAGGTCATAGTACCTTTACTTCGTGATTTGGTCGGTTTGTACAGGTTAATAACTTTTGTAGGTTACAGTGGGTTTAAGCCTTACCCAGCTATTTGTACTTTCAAGTGATCCTGGCCAGCCCGAAGATGTATGTAATGTGTATTTTCTAAATTTATTTCTTATCGGCCCTGGAGAAGGAATACAGCCCGAGTATAAGTGCATTATGTACATGGTGAGAGGCCGGTTCGGTACCGGCGGTGAGCTGGTGCGAGCGGCTGGGAACCCTTTCACTGCCGGGCGGGAGAGCAGCGATGCTCAGCTCCGCCTCTGCCACCAGAGCCACCGCGAGGGGAACGGCTGCGGGTTGTGTTCCCCCGTATGTTCTTGTTCTGCTGAATATTTGTATGCGGCTCGTTGGAGGGGGAAAAAAAAAAAAAAAANAAAAAAAAAAAATGTTGAAACTCTACGGACTTAACTCCTGGCAAGGATAGATGTGCGCTGTCGTTCCCGACTCGCCATCAGTGAGCTGCCGGCCTGAGGAAGCCAGCATCAAATTGAGGAAACGCGGGTGGAAAGAAAATCCAGGGAAGACAGAGGTTATGCTGCTGGGGAAGCGGGAGAGCTTCCCCACAAAACGCTCCCTCCGTTCATAAATTATCCACTCAGGCCACTTTCTGCTTGTTTTTTCTACTTCAGGTGCTCGTCTCCCACGTAATTGCATATCCGGCCGCTGGCCTGGGATTTATTCATTCCTGTTAATGATGCACTGACAGCAAATTTATGTGCATTTGCTGCCTCCTCACTGGCTTACCGGATTCTTGTGTTGGGAAACATCAGCCCTTGGAGCAGAAAGGGTAACTGGGATGGCTGCAGCACTGGGAGCTCCCCAGGATATGGAACTGGGAACACGGCACTCCTTGAGGATGCTTTTCCTGGTGGCCCATGCCCGTCTGTTCAAAGGCCTGAATTTAGGGGACCAGAGGAGCAGAGATGCTGCCCCAGCCTGGCATACGCTCCCCTGCCCGGGAGGAGCGGAGTCCCTCCGTCAGCACCCACCCTTGCTGGGAACCCCCTTAGCAACCCATCCTGCTCCTCTCTGCAGGGTTTAGGCCCCCAAAAGAGGGCAAAATGGGAAACTGTGAGTGACGGGGAGGAGAAGAACAGGGGGACCGATGACACAAAGCTTGGGGGGGTGGCTGACACACCGGAAGGCCGTGCCACCATCCAGAGAGGCCTGGGCAGGCTGGAGAGTTGGGCAGAGAGGAACCTTATGAAATTCAACAAGGGCAAGTGTAGGGTGCTGCCCCTGGGGAGGAACAGCCCCCTGCACCAGGACGGGTTGGGGGTGACCTGCTGGAGAGCAGCTCGGTGGAAAGAGACCTGTGAGTCCTGGGGGACAACAGGGTGACCATGAGCCAGCAGTGGGCCCCTGTGGCCAAGAAGGCCAGTGGTCTCCTGCAGGGCATGGAGAAGAGCGTGGCCAGCAGGTGGGGGGCGGTCATCCTCCCCCTCGGCTCTGCCCTGGTGAGGCTACAGCTGGAGCACTGGGTCCAGTTCTGGGCTCCCCAGTTCCAGAAGGACGGGGAACTGCTGGAGAGAGTCCAGCAGAGGCTACGGAGGTGATCAAGGGGCTGGAGCATCCCTGTGCTGAGGAAAGGCTGAGAGCCCTGGGGCTGTTCCGCTGGAGAAGAGCAGGCTGAGGGGGGGCCTCATCAATGCCCAGCAAGAGCTAACGGGCGGGGGGCGAGAGGATGGGGCCAGGCTCTTCTCAGTGGTGCCCGGGGACAGGACGAGGGGCAACGGGCACAAACTGGGACACGGGAAACTCCGTCTCAACCCGAGGAGGAACTTCTTTGCTGTGAGGGCGGCAGAGCCCTGGCACAGGCTGCCCAGAGAGGTGTGGAGTCTCCGTCTCTGGAGACATCCCAACCCCCCTGGACGCGTCCCTGTGCGACTGCTCTGGGTGACCCTGCTCTGGCCGGGCTGGGACTGGGTGAGCTCCAGAGGGCCCTGCCAGCCCCTGCCAGCCCCTGCCAGCCCCTGCCGGTCTGTGACCCCTTTGTAGCACCCAGAGATTGTTCATTTATCCCCCCAGGTGTTTTACTGCTGTGGTTTTCCATCGAGATACCTGCGCTTCTGAGAAGGCTGGTGCGGGGATGGGTTTGGGTGGCATCATGGTTTTGCGGGGAAGGAATCCAAAGGCTGGGTCACCTCACCTGGCACTGGCTTTGGCTCTGCCCCACCGGGGCGGGGGGTTCTGGGCACGGAGCCCTGGGGCTGCCGGGCGAGGGGGGATGTGGACGTTTGCCTTTGAATAGTCGCACTTGCTGAGCGGGTGGGCGAGTTACTGGCACGGCCAAAGGGATACAGCTAACTGCGAGGGGTCGGAGCTCAAACCGGGGGTGCTGTGCCTTCCCCGGCCCCCCCGCTGCCTGCCGAGCCCCCGCCCGCGCAGCGTTTCGCTGGGTGTCGGAGGAGGCCGGCGTCGGGAGGTGCTCGCCCGCCCTGCGAAGGGCTGATCAATACTTGAGCCCGTCTTTTGCTGCCAAGTGGCAGCGCCCGGCAAAGGTTACGCTTTGGGCTTTCCCGCTAGATAAACCAGAACGGAATGCCGCCTTTGAACTCTTTTCCGAACGGCAAACCGCCCGCCCCTGGAAGGGAGGTGCAGCGGGAGGGAGCCGGGCAGGCGGCGAGGTGCCCCCCCTTGGCCGGCGGGCAGAGGACGGACCTCGGCGGGGACCGCGGGGACCTCGGCTGCGGGCAGGGTTTGGGCGGCGGAGCAGGAGGAGGGTTGGGGCAAGAGAGCCCTGGGCGCAGCGGAGAGCCCAGGCGGCGGCGCCGTGCTCCACCAGCGGTGCTGGAGCTCCTTCCTGTGGTGGCAAGGGCGAGTTACGGGTTGCGCGCCACAGCGGGAGGAGGCGATGCGGCCGGGAAGCGGCTGCCCTGGCGACCGTCCCTCCGGCCCCAGCGGTGGCCCCGGGTGGCAGCGGCTCCGGGGGAGAGGGGCAGAGCTCCTTTTCGGGGGGCTACCGGGGCTAACGGGGGCTGAGTTGCCCGGCAGCACCGAGCGGTTGCGTCGTGGCAAAGCGCTTGGCCGGCTGCGTGGTCACTCGCGGCGTGTTCCTGCCATGCTGCTATTTTATTACTGCAGTCACAAGTGTGTTCCCCAGCGGGCACGGCCAATGGTCTGTACCGGGTATGGGCAGACGGAGCAAGGGGAAGACAACGCGGCACCGGCCGCAGGGAGGGGTCCGGGGGGGACCCCAAGGGGCCTCAGGCCACCGCAGCCGGGGGCCGAGGCAGCGCCCCGGGTCCTGCCCGCTCCTCTCGCCCCGTGGCAAGCGGCGGCAGTTTGCAAGTTGCCCACGCCAATCTTCGAAAGAACAGGATTTGGCCCTTAATNGGGGCATGGAAATAAGGTTTACTTTCTGAACTTTGAACAGTTTGCAGATGAGTTCATTAGAGTGTTGTATTATTAAGGTGCGTACTCCCGGGGTCAGAGCCAGGCATTTGGAAACCTCAGTGAACATTATTTATATTGTTAAACAAAGTCAAGAACTTCAGACATCTGGTATTCACCACAAAAGCAGACAATCAAAACAAAGACATATTTGTAATCATACTCAGTAGTCTTTTTATGTGAAGTAATTACTAAAATAATCTAAAGACATGGATCAGATTATTAATGAAAATTATAGCCTGCAAACTACTGTAATATACATTTCTACCTTTCATAAAACAGACGGGAAACCGTATAATGTAATGAATAGCCCTGGGGTTGTGCAACGCCAGAATTCGTCCTTTGAAATCTGTTGTCTCAGCTGACGAGCTCTGAGGGGAGAATTAGCGACCGGCTGCTGATTGGGCTGGGGATGGTAATTTTGAACTCGACTCTTTCTATCTGATGTACTGATTTTCCTCCTTTTGCACCAAGTATGAGTTATTAATGAATTCCTTTTAATATAAGCTTTTATATGCATATAGCCGGGTAAAATTCAAACTAAGGTGGGAAACATCCAGGGCTGATTTGTCCGTGTTCGTGTAGGAGCGGCACGGGGAAGCCAAGCACGGGAGACGAAGCGGGAGCCTCGACAGCCATCGGCCACGGGTGCGGGCTGTCCCCGTGGCACCCGCGGTCCGGCCGGGGCTTACATCGGCCTGCGGTATGCTGAGCTCAGTCAGACCTAACACGCAAAACGAACAAAATTAATTGGCGTCTGTACACTGCTACAGCCACACACCAGGTCGGAATGCGGCCCCCGACGCGGAGTCATGACTGGAAACCTGCGGGGAGGTGCAGGCAGACCCCTCGCGCGCCCCTGCGTCGGCAGCCCCGCGGCGGGGACCAAACGGCACCTATTTCCTCGCGCTCACGAATACCTCGCAGCGCAGAAAGAGCTCTGCGCCGACGCAAAGGCTGGCTTTTCAGCTGCTGTTTTTAAGTTTCTCTTCTTCTAAAAGCGACGGCGAGGCTCAGTCCTGTCATCCACTTCCTCTTACAACCGCCACCGACTTCAAAGGAAATCCTGCTGGCAAAATAGCTACGGAATTGTGTCAGTAGTTTATTTGCTCCCAAGATTAGATAATTAATGAAGATAGAATATTAAAGTTACATTTACATAAAGCTAGGGGTAATCTTAAAGTGCTCTATTATTTTGTAAATGACCCCGAGTTTGTAACGCGTTTATAATCATGAACCGGGAGACAAGTCCTTTCAAACAAGGAAGTACAATTTATAAATCTCAGTTTCTTTCATTATTTATTCATGCTGCTGTTGAATCATCTGCTCTTCAAACCCTGTAAAGCCACAGAGCTGGCTTTACCTGCCGACGCTATTCCACGAGAGCCAGACGAAGCTGCGCGTTTGAGGCAGCCCAGAGTGCGTCCAGGCGTGAACTCCACGTGCATCGCTGTGCTCGGACGTAGTGACTCTGAAATTCTGCAGCATTTCTGCTCTGTGGCTTTCCCCGCAGGTTTAGACACGCGCTACGCCTGAATTTCTGAAGACTTCGTGATGGCACAAATGGACATTTGCTATTTTCAGCATAAAACCATGGAAAATATCGATCCCTTTCCACTAGTACCGTATTTGTGGCAGTGCGCTGAACGGTCGCGATCAGGTGAACTCAAGAGTTTTGCTCACTTTGAAATAAGCATCTCTCAGACATCAGAGTTTGATTTAAAGCTAGTTGCCCATTCCCAGGCAGTTTTCCCACTCCTACGACGCCGAGGAGGTATTTTCCTCACGTTTGTGTCTCATGCAGCGCGGCTCCGCGTCTGTGTGGGCAGTAAATCGGGGCTTCAGCCCACGGGCTCTTCGGGAGCAGCCCCTCGCCTGCTGCGCCCAAAGCAGCGACGATGAGAACCCCAAATTCCTCCTGATAACGGCCAGCACTAAAACCAAATCACTGCTTTTTGACACAGCTAGCAGCGTTTTTGTCAAGAAATGGGAGAGAAAAACTTTTAGCTGCTCTCCTAAACCAGCTGTCGCAGGCTCTGGTCTGGCGCAGTGATTTGCTGCACGTAAAGGCTGAGCAAGTGTCAGTTTCCGAAGAGCAGGGTTTTGTGACTCAGCTTTTAAGAGGACTGGAACGGCTTCCACGGGATCGTCAGCAAAACTGTCGAATGGACGTAACCCTGGCAATTAAAAGCAGACAGAAAAGTCTCAATGTCATTTACTAACTATTCTAAATGATCTAATCTTCAATGAAATAGCATCTCTTACTAAATACCTCAAAACAGCTATTTCCCGTTTCTTACAAACCCTTTTTAAAATCACCCTTCTGAATTCTTTTCCTTCGTGGCTGTCGCTCAGAAGTCAATGCTTTAAAAGCTTCGCAGACGCTTTCCTTTGCGACCTTCGGAATGAGGGACTCGAAACACCTTTCACTTCCTGGGCCTTTTCCACATGGAGGCGTCGAGTTCAGAGAACTTTCTTTTGTTTAAAGGCTTCTTATAACGTTGATAAAAAAATACCTTTGTTCAAGCCTTGAGCGAAGCGGCGTCCAGGGGGGTGCTGGAGGCAGCGAGCGCCGAGGGTGAGTCCTGACCCCTCTCCTTGCGGGTGAGGATGAGGGTGGTGGGGCGAAGGCAGAGGGAGGGTTTGAGCTGAGCTCTGCCGCTGCCAGTGGTGTGAAATGGGGTGCAATCCCCGCTTTCCACCAAACCTGTGTCTTGTTTGTCCCAGAGCACGGACAAGCCTGGCTTGGGACACGCGTGAGAAAGGGAGAGATGGTGTTGACGTCTATTAATTAAGGCCTAATTCATAACAGCGTGTGTAGATCCAGATCTCACGCTCGGGGGGTAACTTGCACAATCAAGGTCTTAACTATTAACATTTTGTGTGATCTTTTTATAATAGGTTCAGTTGAGAGGGTTCCACTGGCGTTTTGTCCTTCGCAGGTGCGGAAATCCGAAAGCCAGTCCTGCAGCTTTAATTGCTCTGCTCTGAGCTCGCTCTCAAACTTTCCGTCGTTTCCTGCTTTTCTTAGATTTTATTCGCTGCTGTCCTGCAGAGTGAACGCTGCTGTTTTAATTTGGAAATATGGAAGATTCTGTAGACTTGTTCTTCCTCCCTGCCTCCCTTTGTGCTGGACCGCGGAGGGGGCAGCGGGGTGTCCGGGGGGCGGACGTGGCGCAGACGCACGGGGCAGCCGGGGACCCCGCCGGGCTCAGGGCACGGGCAGCAGCGGCGGGAGGAAGGGGTGAGGTGCAAGAACACACGAGAGGGATTATACAGAGTGCAAAGCTTCAGTGACTCCCTGTGTGGATGCTTACGTTAATGTAATTAAGAGGTAAACGTTAATAGCCTGCGTTGGGTCCGGCGGGGAAGGAAAGGACGAGGTGAACGGCCTGCTACTGTCTTCGTGTTCCGGGACAGACGATGTCATTGTCACTGTCATCGCTCTTGACGTCCAGTCGCCCCCCCTGGGCCGTCACTGGCCATCACGCGGTGGCGACACCGCCGGCAGAGAGCTCGCCCCTGCCCAACAGGCGCAGGGCGTCCTCGGGCCCCTTTCGCAGATGAGGAAGAACCTTCTTCTTCTGTGGGGCTGTATCCATCTGCAGCCTTCTGAAACTTCACAGGCCTCTCACTGTGCAATTACAGGAGGATTTTAGTCTGATTATACATTAAAAACTCCCCTCTATAAAGAAATTCAAAGATCAGAGACATTTTCTTTTAAGTATTACATTGAAATTTGAACACTCCTGCTGCTTATTACAAAATGTTCCTACAAGGCACTACTACGGAAGTCTTAGCTTTTATATTGTCATTGTTAGATTTTTTTTTTTTTTCTTTTCTCGATTTACGCATTAAATCTGAGCATTTCACTTCCACCCATTTTTTTTTTTTTTTTTACTCAATGTCTGTTACGGAAGTTTTAATTACGGCCTGAACAGAATGCATAGTCACAAGTCATTGTTGTGGGTAGCATTAACAGGACTACGAGAATCAAAACCAAACAAAAAATAAATGACATTTTTGTCCTTCAGATATGGGAAAATGTGAATGCAAATTCTATAGTCTTATTTTTTCTGATCCCCACTATTCTCTAATCTTATCAAATATACATTGCCATACCCTGAGTCAGTCTGATAAAGCAGCTTGCCATAAACAAGTTGCATTAGATTTCGTGGAGCACATTTTCCTAGTAAATCCAATTTCACAATCTTTTTTTCCGGTGACATATTAGCCGTTCTTTAGTATATAAAATGTCCTTTGAATATTTTAACTACCGTGTTCTACACCACCGCGTAGCATAATATGCAGTTGCCCTGTATGTACGTGATCTTCAGACACCGCTCTTGATGGGAAATGCAGCGGCGTTTCACGGCACGCTCCCTGTTCACCCTCTCCAGGCGGAGGTGAGTGACGCCCCCCAGTAAACACCGCGGTTACCAGCACCCGCCTCGGCGCAGTGTATCGGCGCGGTTAGCGTTTGATATCCCTGTTTGTCTGTGAATGGAGGTGCCTCAAGGTTCATAAATCTGTATGCAGTAGTATGGGTTCTCTAACAGCAATTCATTTTAATTATGTGAGACATAAAAAGACCACCTACAGATGAGACAATACAGCTGTAAGATTCTCAAGGTTACTATGGGGAATACTTCATAACTGAAGTATGTTTTCCCAAAGGAATTATACTACCATTTGATTTAATTTTTAATTTTTACATTTTAATCAAAAATAGATCAAATGGTGGTGTTATCTCCTGGGAAACATACTTCAGATATGAAGCAGTCCATGTTCCTTTTAAATATGTAAAGCTGCCATTTATGTATAACTCATGAATGACACCCTGTGTTGCAAGCAAATATCATGCAGTGATTTCTATATTGTTTCAGTAACAACACTATAATCATACACAAATACCACTGTACCTGATTCGGCAAAGCAAATGGCATTGAATCGTGTGGACTTCCAAAGCTAATACAATACGTATCTCGTGCTAAACAAGAGCCACCGCGGATTGACCATGGGCACGTTAACATCGGCAGGGCCCACGTCCCCCGGGGCAGCCAAACTCCGGGCAAGTTGTTGTTTAGGTTTCTGAAAGGCATCGTTTGACAAGTCGATTCAGCAGCGCAAGGTCGGGACATTCCAGCACGGAACAGAGCGCAAATGCGGCTGTCAGCGTTCGGAGACCTGACACAGACATTGTCAGGGAACGGCAAATGGGTGTTTTCAAGGTGGCGAGGACCTGGTATTTGACAGAGGATGAGGTTCAGGTCAAGGAATGCCTGTTTGATCTCTCCGCAATTTTTTTTCTTCTTTTTGTGTGTTTTTAAGAAGAAAACAAGCCGGCCGATGTTCTTCTTACTTACTTGAGATAGAGCTGGGAACAACTCGGGAAGTCAGAGCAGCCGTTGGGTCTCGATGCCCCTTGACGTGGGACATTTCCCGCTGTACCTGGGGATTTTGGTTTTTAGTAACAGACACTTTAGTAAAACATCTGCCCCCCACAACAGCAGCTCTTGGTGCTTGTCAGAGCAATAGGTACGTTTTTGCATCCACAGTGTTTATACGAAGATATCGTGAATGGAAGTTTCATACGTGATAAAATGTCAAGGTGTAACTCTTCATTGTATAATTACTGCCGGTAATCGAGGCACAAATATCATTATTAATGTGTGACTATTAACCTGCTAATACCGGGTTATCACATTGTGTTCTCAGGAACCACTGTACAGGGTTCTCAGGAGAGATGCTGAGGTTTTAATGTTTACACAGTCTTCCCAAATAATTTAGACATAAACACCATTAATATTTATCATATTAGTTTCAACATTATCTGTTGTACAAGTATAAATTTATTGTCTTCATGGCTAGTCACATACAGACTGCCTTTAAATGCCACGTACTATACCCCAAAATTTGGTTTTCCATCTTTTTTTGGCAGTCAGGATGACAAGTCAGAGCGTAATTGTTACCAAATGAATAGTTAAGCGAATGCTAGTACCATAGTCTATAGCAACTAAACCTACAACAAAAATTTTACATAACAAAAATATATTTATTATTTTCATCAATATTACATTTGTCCTACCCTTTTCACATTCGCTCTTGCTCTTCTTGCTGCTTCAGACATCAAACTAGGATTAAGTCTCGTCTTGTGCTTCATCTGCTTACCTTTATACAAAATGTAGGTACAACGCTCACCAGCATCTGGGCAGCTGTAACAGACAGAGTTATTTTACCCTCAATGCGCGTAAGAATAGGTGACAAAAGAATTAAAAAAACATAAGCAAAAAACTTTGCCTTCCTCCTCCCTCCCGTGGGTTCAGTATTGCTGTTCCCGGGGACAACTGCTCTTTTCCCAGGACTGTCCTGCGTGGCCAAGGCTAGACTTTTCCAAGGCAGACAGTTAAAACCCATTTTCTCCGGAAAGGAATAAATGCAAGCAAGTTAACGTGTACTTACTTATCCAACAAGTTGCATTGTTTTTTGAAGGTTTTTGTGGAAATGGCAAGTTAACGTAAGTGCTTTGAAGGGCATTGTGCCGCCGGTATGTGGTAGCCCAGCAGCTCCTCAGGAAGGCTTCATGCGGGCTGTGGCCCTGTCCCCGGGCTCCTCCTCAGCCAGCCTTGGCCACCAGGCGACGGGTCCTGCTGGGACGGGGCGAACAGCAGCGGGTCCAGCAGGTGAAGGCGCCGGCACCATGCAGAGGTTGGAGGTTTGTGCTGAGGGGGAGCTGCCCAAGGGAGCAGCACTGGGAGAAGGTGATGGGCAGCCAGAGCGGAGGTCCCAGGGCAAAGCTGCTTTGGAAACAAACCATTGCACGTGCGCTGAAACCATGCTACCAGCTGCAGCACTGCGCAACGGGCGGAGGGTTTGCCTCAAAACCACGCTGCTCCGCAGCAAAATGATAATCTAAGAAAAGCAATAGCCTAAGGAGATCTCAGCTTGGATTCGTGAAGGTATCGACACCCACGTCTCTCCTGAAATCCACAGGAACTTAGGTCCGATCCTCAGGTGCTCCAACTAGGTGAGGAAAAACAGAATCTGGAGACGCAGATGGAGAGGATCAGTTGAAAAATATTAAAGTTTAACCCCCTATTAAACCAAACCTGTAGAGGAATTACTTTGTTTCAAAATATTGATTCTGCATATCATTCATACCTCGGGGCCAGGAGGGGGAACCACTGTGAGGGCTACCCCGCGCAAACCAAACCGCCTGTGATACAAACTACTGACAGCTTTTATTTACCTTTATGCCTCGGTGCCTGCAGAATGCAATCCAGTTACTAAGGGAATAGCAAACCCAGTCAACTCCATGCTGTAGCCAAAGAGGTGTTTAATGCTTCTGCTTTTGTAAGTAACAATTTACAAAATACAAAGTTAAAAATATTAGATTATATAATTTTAACCTGAATTAAAAACAGACCATAAGCCTATTTTACTATATACATGTAAATAAAGGATCACTCAGGTTATTTCGTGTACAAACCACAGTATTAGGAAATATAAAGAGCATATAATTTTTTTATCAATAAAACAAAATTTTATAGTTATACAATGTGAAGAAAAGTCTTACAAAAATAATTTTGTGGTTCTCCTGCAGATTTGACACAAATCTGCTTAACAATATTCACCTGTCCCAACCCGTACGGCATTCACCCGTACCTGTCACAAAGGCTTTATGATTGACAAATCCTGAAACAAATTACAAAAAAAGAACATCTATTTAAAATACCATGATTATACGTACATCTATCCAGAACGCTTTATTTATCAGCAGTAGCATTCCCAGAAATGTAAGTAAAATCTGTTCAAGTTTTTGTTAGGACTTACAGCCTCCTGCAACAAGGAAGAATATAGAAGACTAAGAAAAAGGTACAGTGCCGTTACCCTTCTGCCTTGAATCGCAACTCCCAAAGGTTTCTTCCTCTTTTTTATTTATTTTTTAATTTTAAATATTATAAGCCAACTCAAGAAGAACAGAAAGGAGGGAGCTGCTATTTTTGACATACACTAGGGAGAGCATCGGGTGCGTATACCCACGCACTTGAACTCGAGTTGAACTACTTCTCAAATGCTGAAGATACCAGTACTTCATAAAAAGAGAAAAGGCAAGTTTAACATCCTCCTGATGGCCAATACATTTCTTGTATCAATAAACAATAACGAAGAAAAACATACTGTTGGGAACTATCGACGTTTTCATAATTTTGATGATATTTCATGTTCAAGGCTTAGCTATGAGGCAAGACACGATGCCCGCAACAAAACCTGATCTAAATAGCGGGTTTCTATTTGTAAGATGTCTTTCCCTTCAATACGTGCCCTGTTTCTTGGACTCTTCCCATGCATCTGCCTGCTGCTAGTCACTGGAGCGTACAGGATATCGGACTAGGCGTTCCCCATCCACCCAGGCTGGTGCTACCGCAGTTAAATAACTAGGGACAATTATCCCGGAAATTGAAATGTTAGGAATGCAAAAATTAAAACACTTGATCAACTCTGAAGGAACAGAAAGATACAGAGGAGTTTTCATAGGAATCTTTGCTAAGGAAGAAAGGCATCACAGTTCTGTATCAAAACCTTGGTTTTTAATACTCACTCTTTCATTACCAATCGTGTTATGAAGCAGCAGAGACGGTAACTGCCGAGCATTTTTCATTCCTTTTCTATACTATTTTATTGACAAGACTGAGTAGAATTACGTGATAGGGGTAACTGGGGTACGCTGACAACGAGGAGAGTTAACTTTCCGCTCGCTCATCTATTTCTACACCCCTTTTTGGAGTTCATTCTCAAAGCAGATGAGATTGGTAGGGGAACAGAGGGGTTTTTTATGTAAAAATTATTATAGAATTGATCTGACTTACATCCTATATTGTGTTCCTGGGGAATTCAAACGGCTACAGTTAAAACCAAAAAAACCTCTACCATTTAAGCTTACTTTCTGTAGCATAGCATTTAGGTGTTCCAAGCGTACACGTAAATAACATAACTACTCATCAGTTAGACTTGACGTAAACTGCACCATCACATTTTTAACAGTGCAAAGGAAGTACAACAGGCCCACGGTCACACCGCGGGTTACTGAGTGAAAAACAGGCTGAAGTTCTCCCATTTTGTTCAGCGGCATAGATGCAGCAATCTCCAAGGACAGTCTTGAGAGTCAGGGTGGAGAGCGTAATAAACTACCTGCACAGTGTACAGTAACAATGGGAAGACTGATACAAAAAAATTACATTAAAATCGAACACTAGTATGACTTCATCACCCTCTGTAATGCAGCCACGAACTATGACCAGTCCTGTGATTTATGTACGATAAGATTTTACAAAAAACAAGTAATGGTTACTCTAAGGGGAGAAGAATTAAAAAGAACACGGCACAAGACCTACAAGGACCATAAGGAAACCAGCTGGTTCTTGTTTCTACCATGTTCTGTACGAGTTAAGTTTAAAGCAAACAGAAGAAATATATCCGTGAATTCTCAACACGATAAAATTTGAGTTAGTTAAATGAAAAGCACCCTTTTGGTTTGATAAGCCATAGACATATCCCTTGTCTTTTAAACATGATGGCATACTTCTTTGCTTTAATATATTCTAGCAGAAAACTGTTCCATCATGGAGTCCAAGTCTACTTTTGATATTCTCCTCTTTGGATACGCTAAATTTTGACCATATGCTGTTCTACTAATCATTACTTGTCATACATTTTACTTGATGAAACATAACAGGTTTTGAGTCATTTTGCAGTGACAGAACTTTCAGATACCTTGTAGCCTTTTACCTTCAAGCAGCTATTTCAACTTTTACAGCACAGAAACTGACGCTTAGCCATCTTTTTTTGGCTGCTATTATTACCAGGATTTTTAGAAAACAAGGGTTGGAAAATGTAAAAATGAATTGCCCGCAAAATATGCTCTAGTTATCTTGTTAACAAATATGTAACTTCAGTCTTTAGAAAACGTTTTGCATTATTATTTTGCACTAGTTGATAAACTCTGATATCAATATACGGGAATTTGCTCACCATGCTATCGTTTCAAGTGGGAATATGTTCCTTCCTAGCATGGATAGATACTCTCGCTTGCATCAACCTGTACTGGGAGTGGGAGGATTCAAGATGAGTTTCAGATCTTCAAGGCAGCAGGGACAATGCAATTTCTAAAACCGCCGTGTTTCTTGGAGATTTGATCTGTTATGGATTGTACTGTTCTTGTGACTGAAGAAAATTTTGAATGTCCGAGGAATTCTGCACTTTGAAAACATTAATTTTCGATGTAACTAAAATTTATATTGGCTTGGAGGAAACTTATTCTTTCCTAACCAAAGAGTACGTATGCCAATTTAGCGCAGGTCTTATTTCCTCATCTGTTACTCATCAGTAGTACGATCGTTACTATTCCTCATCAGTATTTATACGATATTCATGTATTTAAGAAGAATATCTCCTTAGCAACAGTCAACTCGGTGCTAACAACTCCTCCACACACAATATGCAAAGCATTCTAGGACTCTGACAAACCTTGGTCTACGGATTCTGCAGCCTTACATACCCCACTGGGAAGCTAGCCTTCAAAAGCCTGTCACTACATTTTTGCAACTTTGGGGCTATCATTTTAATTTAAACTGGCTACTGGCTGCTCTCAGAACAGCAACAGCCAGACACTGTCATGCCTTCCAGATCTGTTTTGGGTTGAATTCTCCCCAAAAGCTGAGCGGCAGCAGGGCACAGCTATAGCTCAGCAGCTCTCCAGACAGCAGAGATCACTCTCCTCATGAACCTGGGCAGGTCACAGCAATTTCCCTCCAGTGCAGAGGGTTTACATCCCGCCCTTCAGTTCTGAGCTTTCAAGACCCTTCTGCCTAAACCAGAGTAGCCACTGAAGTGTCACACCCAAATAGCACAACTCAGCTATCTTGGAGTCTAAAAATCTGAATGTGTTTAAAAATTATATAGTTCTATATACTGGCAAAATGTAGATGAAATTATTTGTGATGAGCCAATAAAATGACGTTGGATGACAACTTCAAGACTTTTTAAACAGGTTCGTTCTAATACCACAATAACTGGAAAGAGAGTCAGGGTATCTTAACAACTTTTGAGGACTCCACAGAGCTGAATTGCTATTAATCTTTGCTTTACAGAGGGTTGTTCAAAATATTACTTTTTCTATTAGCTATTTGCCTGCCACATTCACAAACTCTGAAACAAACTAGAAGTTTAGCGTATAAGATAGCCAAATTGGATGCATATTTTGGATTTAAACATAAGTTTCAATAGGATTTTTACTGGCCTTCACAGCTGAATAGCCATCTAAAAATGGAGATATTTGTGGCCCCTCATTTCTGCCTGCATACGTAGGGCTGAGCTAAAACTGCAGCCTTGTACCCATGTAAATGCAAGGACCACTCTCCAACAGCAGCAGAGAAAGTGCCCAAGAGAGACAGAAAAATATCGTGTATCAACATGACCTCTGGCCCAGTCCCAGGTGAAGACCGGGCCAAAGGCCAGATCGATTTAACTACTCTAAAACGTTAAATCAACTTTCTTTTTTAAACACGTACTGAGCTACCTTAAAAGCAGAAGCATTTTTTCAAGCCTAAAACCAATGATATCCGTAATTGTGCACTGACAGAGTAACACATACAGCAAACTGCTATATGCCGAGTACCACACCCAGTCCACGCCGTGAGCGAAGGTGCAGATACCCAGCTGTACAGGTTTCAGGTGCAGCTTTAGAATTTTAAAAGAAAAGCAGTGTTGCCAATCTGCCGTCTCTCAATTTCTAGAAGCCCAGGATATGACTGAAGTGTCCCTGAAATGACAAAAATCTTATGTCACTAAAAATGATCTCATCAAAAACTGAAGTCTTTTCCTCAGTATATGTTTTCAAACTTTATTTTAAAAGAAACTGACGGTTCCACTAACAGCTTCACAAGCATTCCCTTTTTTTCCCCTGAGGTTCTCGTGGACAACTAAAAAGTCTGGACAGTAAACGCAATGTTCAGTGTAATCTGTATAAGCAGCATGACTGAGATATGATACTTGTTTTGCACATGAAGTTAAAATACACCCATGTGGAATATAGACAATTTTCTCACCGTACTTGCATACCTTATTCTATTCTACCATTAGGTGTTTAAAGATTTCGAGGATAGAACAGATATTTACTTTCTGGCTGGCACCTTTTATTTTAAACTCAAGTGTGCATTTGTTTATATCGCATTGTATTTGTTTAAATATATTCACAGTAATGCTTTTAGAACCAAAAAAAGTGTTACCTCTAGTTACCATGTAACACAGAAAAATCTCAAGAATGATGGTGTTTTCCCCCCCAAAATCCTACCTAGCTTCCTGCTAGTTTACACCACTTCTTCCTCCTCTTCTAAGTCCCTGCCTAAATAGTTAATAACACATTAGTCCAAATAAAGCTTATAAAAAATGCAACTAAAGTAGTACCCTTTTCTCAAACTGTGGTTTTATACACATTGATTATTCTTTCTGAAATGTGTGGTAGTCAATAAATACAGAAAAAGACATCTGAAAGTTAAGAGAGGAAACCTAATAGTGATAACGCATTTTAATACATGCTGAAGTTCACAGCACTTTCAGTAGTGACCGAGTTCAACGAGTTCAGGAAAGCTGATGTCAGCTAGGTTCCACAGCAGCGATTAGCTCAACAAGTATTAGGATTTCTGGATGCAAAACCCAATCCTGATAAAGAGTACCCACAACAAGGAAAAACTGTCTCAGCCCAATATGCTTTGTGTCTGGCTTGCTCCAGTTTGGATGTTTTCATTTATTTGAATTTTCCTACCATCAGTAGAATAAAGCTTCTTATAGGACTTTAACGTTATTATTATTATTATTATAAAAAAATTACAACATTCTTTATCTTGCTATCTGTAGGCTCCTCCCTTCTGCTCATGGCAGCTGTTCTGAAGAACTTCCTGATGCATGTTAATCACTGTGACAGTTTCTGATTTCCCTGAAGTGAAATTTTAACTGTGAAGAAAGTTGTCTGAGCTCTTACCAGCTTACTAGACATTGTACCCTTAGCATAAACTTTTTAGTATTTTAAGAATGAAGATAACATACTAATACAATTCCGGCTCAATTTATGGAAATACAACTGTATTATCTGTTATGTTACTGGCCACAGATAACTGATTACCCAAAGAGAACACAATTAACAAATCTATACAATCAGTTCATCGTCTACAGGTAGAGGGGTTATAGATGGATCATGCCGTGAACGCAAGGGCACTCACACAAGCCAGTTTACATCTGGGTGATTAGGTTAGGTTAGCTCAACGTGACACGAATTCAGCTATACTGGAACACAATTCTGGCCGCTCTAGTCCTGTCTTTGTGTGGCATTATGTCCAAAGTAGCAATCTCTCCTAACAGGAACTGGGAGCAGAGTCCCTCCTCTCTGTGAGAGCAAGCTATGAGTGCAAAAGCAGACACATTTTTCTTTTATCCCGATTGTTCCAGCCCCATGACTCAAATAATGGAGAACAGAATATACATGCTAACTTCATTATTCCATTACCCAACACTGTATGTTACTCCTCAAACTCTAACTTATATTTGACATTTTGCAACACACATGGGTAAACTTTTTCCCCCACTACGGGGTACATCATGGAAATCAGAATCATATTCAAAATCAGTCGTATATAAAATCACCCCACTTTGAGCAAAGCTTTTTCCATTTCAACTCAACAACATGAGGCTAACATAGCAACAAGTCTAGCGAGTAGCTGTACAAGAGCTCCAGATTTTTATAACCCTGCGTATTTTTATACCTTGAGTTTCTATATGGAAAGCACAGAAGGACAATCAAGTAGAAAAATCCTTTAGTTTTGAGATGCCAGTTCTCACCAAGCAAAGTTAGCAAGTTGTTTTCCTTATTTCTTACAGCTGTAGCTGACAAGCATTGAAAAGCGAATAGAACAGCCCATCCATTATAACCAAACTTCAAGACATAAAAGTTTGTGGCGAAGGAATGAAGAGGTGAATGTTACCTCCTCAAGTTACCTGGCAAATATCTCAAGTTCATTATTAGGCCATAGGAAAAAAACATGTCGAGCTAATCTGACTTGAAGTAGAAATGGTGTTATTTGGAATTGTGATATTTGTACTCAGTCATAATTTTCCAAAATTAAGCGGTCACTGATACAGAAGAATTTTACAAACTCTAATATCACTGTAATTTCGGAATACAACAAAACTGACTGTCTCATGTGCCAATTTGGGGTTTAATCCCAAGATGTTATTTTCTTTTTTTGGCTTTTAATCCTTGAGATGTTCTCCATGTGACCACAGACAGTAACACATCTGGAAAATTCAGGCTTGGTAATCCACATAGGTGGTCATTCTGGTTTCTATATTCCTAAAGTTGGCCCTGGATCTGGTTTCTATTTTATCATTAAAGGTAAGCGGAAATAAGTTAACACAGTAAATGTCTTTTCAGTCATAGCTCCTGACTTATAACAGTAACCTCAGTCTCACAGCATTCAACGGAAACTTTGCCATTAATTCCATCAAATCAAAGTTTTTGCTATGAACGTTTAGCCTTTCTGAAGAAATGCATGGCATTCCCTCGCGCCTCTTCTATTTTCTGCTCTCTAAGGAATTCTGTGCGATGGTTCAAAAGGATGCAGAGCATCCAAACAAAAGTCAAGGGTATTTCCCATACATTTATGAAACTTCCTAAACTTTGGTTAGACAATTTGCATGAAAAAATGAAACTGCAGAAATACCATAACCTCTTTCACTATTACCAGCCATTCTCTCTTGAGGGATCTGGCTTTTTTCCCCTGGATAGAAAGAAGGTGGTTAAGATCACTGCCGTCTGTTAGTGGGAGATTCTAGTGCTACTGCCGCAGTATTACGGCATATTACATGGTGCAAAATCACAGCTGTGACTACGGCCTACATAAATAAAAAAATACAGGTTTTAAACAGCTGACTTTGGATGTCACGAGAAGCTGATATGAATCAGCTCATCAGTCAGCACTATTCAGCTGTCCAAATACTTGCACTGTTTTTCAGAAAAGTCAAGTTGTGCTGAGCTCTGATTGCTTCTGGCCCTTTCGCTAGCTCGTTTGAGACCAGCTCTGGTATGTTTACAGCGTAGTATTTTTAGGCTATGTCTACTCTTTGGAAAGGAAGTATCCAATTAGAGGAAAAAATAGGAGATAGAATGGGATTCCTGAATATTTTATTATGATCCAGTAAATCACGGAAGATATAAAAATGGGATAGAGGAAGTTGTATGTTGCTCTTTGCTTCAGTTACTTCCTAAACTCTGCTTTTTAGAGTGAATTTGAAAAATGTGTTTGCAGTCTCCATATTTTCCAACTGCTGCTGGAAACATATTAGTTTGGGCTCTGCCGGCGTACCTCAGAAATGCTAAATCAATCTGCTTTCTTTTATTTACATGCTTTTTTCCTGAGAAATGTAATTGCGGTTTTTATTAACTTTATGTTTTATGGATCTAATACTTACGAACAAGTCTATCTTTTATGTCACAGAAAGAAGGTTAATATACTTACAGATTCTCCAGCAATACATCTTGGGCAAGGCTGGGCAGTACCTCTGCTTACATGGTTTTCAAAAATCTAATGAACAAAAGCATATACAATGCTATCAAAAAGGAAAAAGAAAAGGGCAATTATTTGCAATTTTATTATAAAATGTATTTTAAAAATGTTCTCCTGAAAAAATAGGCGCTGTTGACAGTGTAAACATACCATTGAATTTTGCTTTGTCTTTGTAGCCCAGGGACAACAGTCAGCGGAGATTTTCTGTTTAGAATCCAGCTCCATGGCACAATCAATGAGGTGAGCATCAGCCTCATTTGGAATGGTTTCTGATGGCTTGCATGCTCGCTTCTGAAAGAATCAAAAGCAGTATTTATTTGTCTTCACAAGGTATAGGCCACTGAATACAAGATTTCAGGATTTTATTGTTTATGACTGATAGGGATTTCACATTCATTTGGAAGAACAGTAAGTTAGTAACACATAGACCACCAGACACTAGGCCAGATTACCAAAATTTTGTATTTAACACTGCATGTCATGCTGGAAGACCAGGGAAATTTGCAGATCTTGCTAAATGTCTCTGTGTCTGTTTCGTAAACTGGGTTTAAAATGCCACTGGGAAAAGAGCATACTTCACACTCCATTAGGGTATAATTTAGGATGGCGTTTATCAAAGGAGCGGATCAGGGGAAGTTGTGTGAAATGACTAATTACATCAAGGAAACGGAAGGAAAACCCTGAAGCCAAGTCAGACAGCCACGAAGACATATTTTGTAATGATTTTTGTATCTTCCTCTCAATACTGTCACCTTTTTACAGCTTTCCATTGCTGTATCACCAATTAACTTCCCGCTTTTCAAGCTCTAACCTGAGCTGTTATCTAGTACTGAATGACACTTGGGTGTCCTGCGAATCAAAGGCGTCCAGCTCCGGAGAAAGGGCCAGCCTAGGCAGGGATGTCTTTCTCGCCGTGCTTAGCAACCCCACGCAAGATCAACGATCCCCAGAAATACTGCTTTGTGAGAACCAGGTTAGAACTGGTATGGTGGAGATGCAAGCCTGTGGAAGACACCGACTGGAAACCTTAAGAAGAATATCCTTGGCCTGGGACTGCTATCCCATGCAATGGGAGGACTACCTAAATCCCAGGGGGTCCTTGAAATCCTAACAGCAAATTAACAGAATAAGGGGAAATTTCCAAACTGACACAGACGTTTCAGGGTCTGACTCTGAATTCCAGAGATACGCATGCTTTTGAGATTTTTTTCTGATACCTTTCTGAACAAACTTTGTTTAAGGAATAACAATATTCGATCTCTTTCACAAGCATATAATTTCACAGGCAGAAGATATGTTGCCACAGAACTAACAGACTATTGAAGCATGGAAACTAAATGTAAAATTTGAACGTGTTATGCAAAAATAAAATGGATCAATACAACAGGAACCTCAGCGGAAAACAGCTGAAACAAGAAAACTATCACGGAATATAGGATATTTGGATGGGAAGTAAATCAAAAAGTGAAATATGTATTGTACTAAGAAAGTGAATAATATAATAACAAAAAGTCTGAGAAGGCCCTCTAAAGATAGACCGACTTCCACTGGGAAAACATTCTCTTCCCTTTGTTGCTGCAGAACTCGTCCTTTATTAAAAGGTACAGCATAGTGGTACGGCAGCGAAACTAGCAAGAGATAAAGGAGAAAAGGGAAAAAATTACATACTGCCATACTTCAGAAGAAATTTGGCTTATTAAAAATAAATTCAAGGTATTGCTTTTTTGGAGGGTTAAGATACTTAGTGACAGGAACTCAGCATACAGAGTAGATGGCTGACAAACTTATCATACCACTGCCAAGACAATTTGTGGAAGTTTCTAGCAGAGGCTGGCTTCAGGGAAGACTTCACTCTCTGGAATTCTCTCCCTTAGGAAAGAAACAATCAATACATCAATCCTGCCTGCGCACAGAACACACATAGTGCAGGATTCAAAGCGCCTGTGATTAATAAGGATCAACGAGCTTGCTATTCAAAAGGCAAGCAAGGATTTCATCAAAATGACTACTTTTGTTAGGGAATGATCAGGCGACATACAGCTTGGAAACGTAGTTTAAGACAAGCAACAGCAAATCACATACTGTCCTACAACCAGCAGAAAACAGGTGTTCTCTGCAGAGAAGACATTCTTTCTTTTCCAGCTGGAAAGTCCTGGAAAAACACATGCATTTTCACTGATGCCAAAAGGATAAAGGCCTCACACATGCTGCTTTTCATAATCAGTGAAACTAAATTGGTGCAAAAACAGCTACATCAAAACAACTAACCTAAATGCAATGGAAAATATTTTTAAGGAAGGTTACCACTTGGTTTTTTTCTTTTTTTTTTAGTTTAGCTGTAAGATTTGAAAAATCTCCTATAAATGTAATATGTTCATCACATGCAATTTTTTGTTTCCCATCTTTTTAAAAGCCAAGCTAGCTTCTGTTTTGTGTTTCATAAACAGCTGTCCTATAGGAATAAAACAGGTCTCCGTCCAGCCCAGCTTTTCTTAGTTTGGTTCCACGGGATGCCTTTATGGAAGGACAATGATGGCCGTGTGTACGTGGTCCCCATTATTAGGGCCCAGCTCCCTACCGAAAGAGATGCAGATGGCTCAGTTTGCGAGAGCAGAAACTTTGGGAAACTTTGCTTGCAGTCCACTCCAAACCAGAACAGGCCACCTGAATAGCTCTGGCCTGGAAAATCAGTTATCCTTTACTGGCCTCTAAATCCAAATGCCTTAAAACCAGTGCAACATCAATGAACTCCATCCTAAAGCAAGTTTCTGAAGTACGTGCAAATAGCTACATCAAGGTACAAAAGGAAATAATATGTACATATATATATAACATACAGTAAAAGCTGAGGGAGAGCAAGAAAAAAACTGTAGGGAACGTGGGGAATCTTCCCCAGTTACCACAGCCACTAGCACCAGACACTGCATGTGCAGGGTCAAGTAAGAGGATGATTAAGACTTCAAAACAGTTGTTCCCTCAAACCCTGGGATGAGTCTTCATTTAGCAGGGCTGAGTTCGGAGCTCCCCTCCCCGAGTGGCTCATTCAGCGATAACATCTCTGCGAAGGCCTGATACAGCGTTTGCAATGACTTCAAGCCCCAGTACTGGCAATGGCTTATAACCCAAAAAGGACAGAATCCCAAGAGGAGTGGCAAACATTCTGATATTAGACCTAAAATGTGCAAAACTCTGTGAGCATCACAGCTGTATGAGTTACAAGGTAAAGCACCTTGTCTGCATTGCCACTTGGGCTCGTGCTGTTAGCCAAAATAGAAAATGTCAATTGTTTAAGTTAAGAAATACCTGCACCACAGTGAGCAGGTACCAGAGGATGGAGAGCACAATTTAGGTAGTACACATCCCCTTCAGCAGTCAGAAAGGTTAAGTGCAGGTGTTTCACCTCGGGTCTGTGATCCAGCATGTGACAGCAGCAGCTCAACTGTTCACTTAAACGCATTAAACCACGATGACACGATGTAATCCGGACCATAACAACTGCTGTGGTAGAAAAAAATCCAGCCTCTAATGTCTTGTCTAGGCTACTCTACACAGAAAATGTTCTGAACTGTAGTAAGAAATGTTCTCTCTTTAAAACTACCTTGCGGAGCTTGACTGATACATTCTGCTGTCCACAGAGGCGGTGAGGGCAATTCTGAATTGCTGTCATAAAAGTTTGAGAATTTTATCTGGTCTCTGGGCAGCTGGCTCATGAATGATTTTGTTAGTGGTCAAACCGCAATTCATGAACGAGGAGAAAGCTGTTATTTGTCTCCCTACCCTCAAAAACAGGAGAAAGAGAAATTTCTTCTTTCCTATGTAACCTTGTCAGTCACAGTCAGAAAGTTCACTGAGCAGATGTTCCTCCTCTTCTCTGCAAATGGTGTTTCTCTGATAAATGAGGTGAGTCCCTAACTACCCAAGTTTTTGCTCAAGTCACACGTGCACAGGATGATCGAGTAACAGTGGTGGAGAGTGTGAACACCAGGGTAAGAAAGATGCGGACAAACGTTTTAGCAGGGCCTGCTGCGATAGGACAAGGGGGAATGGCTTTAAACTAAAAGAGGGATGATTTAGACTAGATACAAGGAATGTTTCACGCAGAGGGTGGTGAGACACTGGCCCAGGTTGCCCAGAGAGGTGGGAACATTCCCCATCCCTGGAAACGTTCCAGGCCAGGTTGGACGGGGCTCTGAGCAACCTGGTCTAGTGAGAGATGTCGCTGCTCATGGCCTTTAAAGGTCCCTTTCGATGCAAGCCATTTGTGATTTTATGGTAAGTTTTTGTTGTAATTCCTGTTAACTTTTCCAAAAGTTAACAGCTTGGCACGTATAAGGATGAAAGATGATTACAAGGGAGCGGATGAGACACCTCATTGAAATGAATCCTGTTGGGGAAATACACAGGCACATGCCTAGCTGAAACGGAAAACTATTCCAGAAGCCCAAGGTACGTATGCTAAACACCCTGTTCTTGTGAGGCAGATCCTGAAGCCAGGACAGCAGAACAGATAGCACTGATACTGCCACCTGCTAAAAACGATATCAGCCAAAAAAAAAAAAGTTTAGTGAAATTCCACTTAAAGTCATGATTACGGCAGGGTGCATGCAGCCCCCGTCTGCAGGCAGAGCAGAACCACTGACACAGCGCTAACCCCCAGCAGCGGTACCGGTCCCCCCGCGGGCGGCCCGCTCGCAGCCCCCTTCACAGCGGGCCGAGGGGCGCCGCCAACCCGCGCCGCTCCGCCGGGGCCGCCCCGGCCCTGCCCTGCCGCCGCGCCGCCGCCAGGGGGCACC
>VXBH01007065.1:80996-156226 GCA_013400035.1 Rynchops niger | reverse complement strand
GGGGCCGGGGCCGGGGCCGGGGCGGGCAGCGGGCGAGGCGGAAGGCGGGACAGTGCGCCCGAGCGCGGGGTTTGGGACTGCGCGGGGGATTAGCGGGCAGCGCGGTGCCGCCGGGCGGGCCGGCGCCCCCGGTTGGCCCCGCCATCCCCAGGGACCAGCCGTCGTCGGCGGGGGTGCGCGGTCAGCACCGGCCCTTGTACGGTTTATTCGTGTTTATTAAACTGGTCGTGAAAGAATTAGAAGCCGGGCAGCGTTTTCAAGCGGTCGCCAAATACCCGGTAGCCTTACATACCCTAAATCCTCTCTAAATCCTGAATGAATGCAGGGCAGGCTTTATTTTTCGCTTTGAATTTCTTTGGGTTTTGGTGGCACTAAAGACAACAAGAAAATCCTATCCGGGAGCCTTGTGCGTGTGTGACGTCCTGTAATTTACCGTGTAACTTCTGTGCCCCCGGGCTGCAGGGATGCCGAGGCACCGAAGAACAAAACCCACGTGAAAGTACCACTGAGGCTGCACCAGTGTGCGGGGCTGGAGATAGTTTTAAAGCTGGCACGGTAAATAGGGGGAAAAAAAAAATGATACTTTCTGGGGAAGAGTTAAAAGCCTTGCTCTGTCTCAGAAAAACCGCCGTGTAACCCAGGTTTGACTTTAACTGTTTCAGTGACCTTATGAACAGCACTAACTCTTCACCCCTTTAGGTAACAGCATGATTTCAGCTGTTGCCATCAGTGATTTCAGCTTATTTTGTAATTAGATCATTCCCAAAGAACTAAACCTCCTTTAGAGTCTCAGGGATGGTGAGAAGCTGCGTGGAAATGACAAGCGGCAGAGCAGACGTGCCCAGCACCACGGGCGTTACCAGAGCCAGGGAGCGAAGACTTCCCTTCTCAAACCCACCCCATGGCGCGGGGAGCGAGGACTGGCGCCGGACAGAGAACACCACCCTGGCTGGGCTCCTGCTTCTTCTGCAGAAATTGTCCTTCTCCAAAAGAAACATCTAATGCCATATGACGGTGCACCAAAGAGCTCTGTATGAGGGAGCAGCTGCGAATTTGAGCAGCACTGAGTGTAATGATTTTGATTTTTAGGTTTGGGGACCTCAAAGCAGGTTCCTCAGCCTACATGTAAGGGACTGACCATCACAGGAGCTTGCTCTGCTCTGGCGTCCTCCTGCCCTGGCTGCTGCGCGGTGCTACTAGTGCCTAGTGCGAGTCACCCTCCTGTCGGGATCACAAGTGATGAGTTTCCCATCAGTATTTCAGCTTAAGTCACAGGACACCACTTGGGTTTCAGTCTGATTTCCAGACAGGCTCCTTCAGAAGCTTCCAAGGATCACCTGCAGACTCCCAGCCATGACAGCAGAAGTCATTGACCCAGGCTTGGACCCGAGAGCTGCATGCACAAACTGCACGGCAATCCAGAACGGGCAGGGACTCTTTTCAGATTCATTCGGAAAAGATCAACAGAAGATTCTTTTCTAGAGGACAACTCCCGGCTTTAATGAAGCTGAGGTGTCTTCTGCACCCTCCATCTCCTACCAAAAGGGGGAAAACAAAATGGAAGGGAGGAGGTGACTCCCTGGCACTGTATATCCCAGAGAAAATCAGAGTCCTTCAGTTTACTTTTGGTGGGTCTCAAGGCCAGCACAGGACAGTATCCTCAGTCGGGAGGGTGTAATATGCCGCTTGGCTTTTCTGCTCTGTGAAATCAAGCTGATTTGCAGGAGAGAACACGTATTGCCAAGCTCTCCCTGGCATTCATTCCTTCTAGGGCTTATTCTTCACTAGGGATCCAGTTGTGTTACAGTATATGCTCTGTCTCATTCTTTAAGCCTGAGGGCATATAACAAAAAAAATAATCCATGGATTTTTTTTTTTTTTTAAATTTAGCATTTCGCATGCCTGATAGAAAAATAACCCTAAATCTGGGTAATCCAGTTTGCAGCACATCTGAAGCATAAGTCATCTCTGACTCTGAACCAAACCCAAATCCATTCACATCAAATCAGATTTATTTAATTATTTCAAAGCCACCTTCCAATTCCACTCCCAGAGCCTGTTTATGTGTCCTGCCAGTATAGCTAGCACTGTGGACTGGCTTCCCTTTTATATTCGCATGTTTAGAACGATGGGATGCACTATGAAAACCACGCATTTTGTGACACATCCATCTAAATGTGCCAGCATACGGCAGGGGATCCTCTTCCGCAGGTGCAAGGTTTGGAAACGGTGCTTCCGTTAGAAGTCTCATTTGACGTTCGGAGTGTGGGGTTAAGTGGTACCCGCGTGCACAGAATGAGTATCGGTTCTCTCCCTCGGTGGATATTTTTCTGAACAAGAAAAAGCTTACCTTTGTAAAGAGCATGAAAGTTCACACCAGGAAGTTGTGAAGAACAGCCATGCAAATCCAAAGGGTGATCTTCTGAAGTGATTAACTGCTTATGCTGTGAAGGCTGCACGGCCAAAGTAAAAACGCAAAAACATCACCAGGTTTTAAGAGTTCAGGGGCAGAAGTAGAGGATATATAATTTACAAACCTTTTCAAGACCTCTTGGGAAGGAAGAGGCCAGAAACAAAACACGCTGATGTTTACATGAATACACCTCCAAATGCAGAGGCTCATGTTTTCCATGAGGAATGCACCTTGTCTTCTGCAGGTGAGACCCGACTGAAAACCCCACCCTCCGGCACAGGAACAGAGGTTTATTTGGTCATCAGAGGTGGCTTGTTGCCATCTACAGCCTATCAACTATGCTTGCAGTTGCTAAATTCATAGACCTTTGCCTTTTGGGACTTTTCTGACTTTTATCTGAAGTAGTGAAGTAGCAGAAGTTTTTAAGAAAGGGAGGGTCCCCTCTACACATCATGCAAGGGACATTTTAGTGGGATGGCCCATAGACTGAGGGCCGAGGGGAGATAGAGAAATCGGGAGTAAAGTTAAAGCTGGGATTTGGGTTGCACGTTATGGGAGTTACTACAGCAGGAGCCCCTCGTTGGTAGTGGGGTAGGAGCAAGGGGAGGGGTTCACTGCAAGGTTAAACCCCATAACCTGGCCCAGAGGGACCAGGGGTGGTCCATAACTAGGGGAATGGTATCTGTGCACTCTATCAAAGGATGGGAAGGGGGGGGGTGGTTAATAAGGATGTACTGGATAGCGCGGGACCCGAGTGAGACGTAAATGGTATGGAATAGGGGTGGAGAATGTCCTGGTTTCGCCTGGGATAGAGTTTATATTTTTAGTGGTATAGTGCTGTGTTTTCAATTTCGGATGAGAATAATGTTGATAACACACTAATATTTCAGTTGTTGCTAAGCACTCGGTGTATAAAGTTGGGGAACAAGGAGGAAGCGGGACATTCAGAGTGATGGCGTTTGTCTTCCCAAGTCACCGTTACGCGTGATGGAGCCTGGCTTTCCTGGGGATGGCTGAAGCCCCATTCCGATGGGAAGCAGGGAATGAATTCCTTATTCTGCTTTGCTTGCTTGCACGGGTTTTGCTTTTCTTATGCTTACGTCTTTATCTCAACTCACCAGGTTTTTTTCACTTTTACCCTTCCAATTCTCTCCCGCATCCCACCAGAGGGTGAGCGAGCGGCTGGGTGGGGTGGTGCTTAGTTGCCAGCTGAGGTTAAACCACAACTAGTAATTTGCCCTTTTTCTTTTTTTTTTTTTTTATTTTTTCAGAGAAATTACTTTGTACCACCCCAAAATCCCATTGTGGTGTTCTTGTATCCTGAGAAACTGAGGACTCACAAGTGACTTCTCATTCATCTCTCCGTTTGCTCATTTTTTTCCTTTTCCTCCATTGAGCTCGTCTGCCAACTGCGTCCCCAGGCTGTCTCTGCTGTTAACTGCATCATTTCGTGGAGTACTGGGTAACCTAAAAGGAGGATAATTTCACAGAACCATTTGGGTTGGAAGGGACCTCTTGAGATGACCTAGTCTGAGTCCCTGCTGAAGCAGGGTCTCTGGAGCAGGCTGCCAGGACTGTGCCTGGTGGAGTTTTGAGTATCTCCAGCTTCTCCGAGCAGCTCCAGAGGTTGGCCACCCTCAGTCAAAACCCAGTTTTATTGTGTCCGTGGCTATCCTTAGTAAATCGATTTAGCAGACAGAAACCTGTCACACCTCCCAGCCTGTTTCTGTGCACACCTTGTTCAGTGCTGTTAAAAAGAGATCCACAACTGTGGGAACTCTGCAATTACAGACATGTCCATCCTTTTTCACATCCTGGGTCCAAAGCTAACTGGTATCTTTAGGTCTTCAACTGGGACCTTAATTTTATTGTTTTCCTAGATGGAAATGTCAGTATTTCCATGTTTGCTGTATTTGATTCCCTGTTAAATTCCCCCACACTTTGTTTTGTTCTGTGTATACAACTCTTCCTGACATGTAATCAAGAAAACTAGTGACCTGTCATAGCCTTTTCCCACTGCTATTACACTAAGACCTGGCATGTCTTAAAGTGAATTCCTCTCTTGTTTCAGAATATTTGTTCTTTGTTTTGCAGTGTTCATACCATGCAATCTTTTCACCTCCCAAACCTATACATTCTTGCAGACGAAAGTGTTTTTCATTTTATCTTGAGTCATGCATCCAAAAGTCAAAATATAATGCTGGACCACATTTGCTTATCACAAAAGGTTTTTCCAGAACTCTATTATGCTTTTTTACTACTGTCAGTGCCCTCTTCCTGGCTCCTACCCCCTTATTTATTATAAGTTTTCTGTGCTCATCTTCTGAATCTGTCATTTTCACCCTTTGTAATCGTATCACGCATTCTTACCACATCCAAGCTCTTTTTTTTCTCTTCATGTTCGAGGCTCTCTGAATCCCCTAGAATAAAAGGGGACAATAGAATCCTTCCGCACACCAACACTAACGGTGTGAACCCATGGCTGCACACAGGTAGTGAATCTCATCTTCGCTTCAGCGAAAGCAGGCTGTCACCCTTGGATATCCCTTGCTACACGGCAAACAATTCTGCCTCAATTTACAACGATTTTTTAAGGAGGGAGAGCACCTTATGTGTTAATCGTATCATCAGTAGTCACAGTCAAGGCCCCTAGGCAAAAAACAATACTCAAAAATAAAAGAATTATTAAATAAATCTGTTTTGATATACATTTTACTTTGACTTTGAATGCAACCATTTCCTTTAACCAGAGGTTTTTTCTAGGATCCATCTGAATTTGTACAGTCTAGTACATCTCACCAGTTCAGACCCCCAGGAAGCTGGTTTTCCAAGAATCAACAAAATGTGCTATTCTTAATCACTTTGTATAAAATAAGATGCTGAATTAGTGCATAATGTCTTTTGTAGCAAAGGACAGACTAAATTCCCAAAAGTATAGCTGATGATATGTCAGAATAGAGAAAGGATGTAACCAGGTAAAAGAAGAAAAGGTGTTGCTTAGGCATATTCTAAAGGTGTTTTTATTTTACACTGCACATGTACTAATAAATACTATTTCTGCATCAAAACATAGTGTATATATATCCTGAATACCTAGCAACTTCCAGCTACATTAATTCCTTAAAAATTACACAGTCTCTCTACTGTGATACGTCTTTGTCTAAGCACAGCTCAGGAAAATAGTACTAAGCACCCGTAACTTTTCCGCCACACATAAAAGTCGTGGGTTCAGGGACTGGCTAGAATGAGAATTATGTTAAAACACATCAGTATTTTACAGGGAATTCCCAGCTTGAATATAACAGAATAAAACCCGTGTCTGTGAGGAATATTCATGTCGGTACTTCGACAGGGCACTACAATGTGGTAATTAGCAAATGTAAAGCCAAGACACCATTCTTTCGTTAACCGACTTGTTTGCTCAGGGCTGGAAAACAGGAGCAGCACCCGGGGGCGAGCTGCGTCTTCGGGTCTCCTTTCACCCCGGTTTGGGGCTCGCCTCCGCCATCAAGTCCTTGGGTGAGCGGTGGCTCTCCGGGCACTACGGGAGCCTTGCCAGAGTCGTTTGGCCCGCTGCCTGTTCTCCAATCTGGAGTCATTGAAGTCCTGGGTTTCCCTGGGACCGTGCTGCCAACTACTCCATATGGGATGCCCAGAAATATAGCCTAATGTTAGGGAGATTTAGTTCCCCTGCGTCTCAATGGGCCTATACATTTTTAACAGCAATCCTTGTTTTTACCTTCCAAATGAACCTTGAAAAGGTCTTGTGAACCTTACTGAAGAACGTGGTTTTAAATTATGTGCCATAGCTGTAGAGTTGACAGAGGCTACAGAGGAAGACATTTATTTCCCCAAGTTCCATCTGTCCTCCAGCTGAAGGAGGGCGAGTCATTCCCAAAGCGGGACCGTGTCCCCAAGCTCCGTTCCCGTCTTCTCCAGAACTCTTTCCTGGCAGAAAAGTAGCTCCATTCCCTGAAAACAGGACCAAAAATATGGACAATAAATGATCAAACGGACTATAACAGTGTGTTTTCTTATTGCAAAAATTACAGTCTTTTCCAACAATATAATCCCATCTTTAATACAGCAGAAATGCTTAGCTCAGAACAGAGTGAGAATGCACATTTTGTGTAGTAACAGGGAACGTAAAGGGCAAAAAAACCCAATTACCGTTAGGAAATAGATTTGTTTGTGGAATTACATATTTTAGTCTCATTAATGGCGCAGCGCTGGGTCCAATGCCACTCTACACAGCCATGGAAGAGCTGCAGGAGGAGGTCACATGCCATTTGCTCGATGTTCTAGATTATTTAATACAGGATTTTTTTTTTTTTTTATGATCTGAAATCTAAAATAATATTGGGAAATCTGTGGGACTTATTTATCTAATACAAGAGTTTGCAATGTAAGAAAATTTTTTTCTCTGAAACAAATAGTTCATAGGGAAAAAAATCCTGTTTCTTCCCTGTTTTGTGACTGAATGGAGCAGTAATTTTTAAAAGCTTTGAAACTCAGCAAAATATGGTACCAAATTCCAAATATGCTTTCCCCAAACATTTTATATTCTTATAAATTTCTGATTGCACCACTGATGTTCTGTCAGGTTAAAATGTCACAGAAAATATACAGAATTAGACTTCCTTCCCTCCACTTATTCCAAATCACCCGAGAGATGTGGCATTCAGTAAACAGAGCTGAAGTTCTCGAACTTCTTATCGTGCCCCTGAAATCTTTTTGAATTGCTGCTTTTATCATGACCCCAGCTAAGACAAACGTATAACTGTTAAGTTGAACAAATTGTGGTGATCTTGCTTCATGATCCATACCCTTTGTTACGAATGCTGTTAAGATATTTCCAATTTATTCCAAAAGTTTGTTTCTGAACTCTTTTTTCCCCCTCTCTGGCGATGTAGTCGATTAATAAGCATTGAAGAGGGAAACAGTGAAGATGACTTTGTCAAAAGTTTCAGATACTTCCTCCACTTGCTGCTTTCCCAAAGTAATGAGAAAACAACCGTATTGTTGAACAATGAAGATTTAGGGTGGTCTGGGAACAATCGTGATGTTGAATCTATTTTCAGTTGGCCTGTGACTCCGCTCTGCAGTCACACACTGACCGCAGGTCTGTCCCCGGAGTGGCTGTTCGTGCAGCGTGGCAGCAGCGTACTTCATGTCAACTAGAACTTATTTAGTAGAAAGCACATACTTTTACATCTTACTTTTTCTTTGTTCTCTTCATAAGTATTTACATATTTTTGTTTTCTTAGAAATATTCTTTGAGAACTGAGATTAACTCAATGGAGTTAATAATATTGTATTTTGGATTAATTTCTGTTGTGCTTTTTGAGATTTCAGGTATTGATGATGATTGACGTGTTAAAATTTTACATTAAATTTGTAAGAGCAGTCAACATTCTTCAGGATCCTTTACGACCATCTTTTTAACAGCACAGAGGTAAGACAGTATTTTGGATTAAATTCTTTTTTCTCTCTCCGCATCAAAAGGCCAGAAGTATTATTAGACAAAACAAAACAAAATAAAATATTCACTCTTCTTATCCTGTTCCATCCCTTCGCAGTGTGGTTCCCCATCACCAGTGGTAATCCTGGTTCCAGTGGCATGAATTGAAACAGCTGCATATTTATGGGCCGTGAGCTCGAGGAGCGAAAATCTAATTTCAGGCTGACATTGGATCTGATTCTTTTCAATAGACTACCTTGGCAAATATGAGGGGAAATGGTAATATGTCGGTCACAAACAGCAACCTGACGTGAATGGTAAGAACTCAAACCAGGACACTTAGATTGCATTGGAATCTTTAAGCCTTTTCTCCACTAGGAACAAAAGGTGCATTATTTTGGTAACACAAGCGCTAACTAGTAATTTTTGAATGGTGAGGACAAACCCGAGGTCTTGTTTGAAAACTCAAAGAATAATTCAAGATACGGGTTTTCTAGATGACATTAAAACCTTTTATGGCTATTTTAATCCAGAATTGAAGTGGTCTTAGTTTGGTAATCGTTATCACGAACAGAGACCTTTTATGAGTAATGGAGTAATCTTTAGATAGAGCACTGGCTAAGCTTTTTCATTTTTGTTAAAAATATACCTTAGAAATGCCAAATACAGGATATAAGCGATAAAGCAGCCCTAAGTTTTGCCGCTGTTACGAGTAGCAGTTTATGGCCATGCAGAGCCATGAACACCTATGTCCAGGTGTGGATGAGGAAACGCTGGCCCCATTAACAAAACACCTTCATTACTGTATACAAGTAATTTTTTATTACTTGTTAATTTCAAGTAATTAACGTGATTAATTTCTGAGTGGCATTGCAGCCTGCAAAAGGGCAGGGGAGTGGCACCCATAAATCACAGTCTGCAGCACACCCTCCTTTCAGAAGAATGAATATCGACGAAATGAAATAAAACTGGACAGCGAGGCCCTCACGGCCACGCTGACCGCGGCCTGCCGGACCGCTGGGCTGCAGACCCAGCCCGGCCCGACCCAAGATGGCCGCCGCCTCCCCCGCCGTCCTGGCCCGCCATGACGCCTGCGCGGGCGGGCGGCGCACGCGCGGGGGCACGCGGCCGCTGCGGCGCATGCGCGGCACCGCCCCCACGTGACCCGGCGCCTCTCCCCCTTCCTGCGGCGGCGGGGCAATGGCGGCGGGGGAGGTGGCGGCGGCGGGTTCCGCCGAGCAGTTCCAGCAGCTGCTGCAGCAGAAGGATGGGTGAGCCGGGGCGCCGCTGGGAAAGTGAGGCGGGGGGCGGCCGGCCGGTGAGGGAGCGGGGCCCGCCGCCGCGCGTTTAGGCTGAGCTCGGTGAAAGGCCGGTGTTTGCTGAGGGAAGCAGGCCCGGCGCTGCCTCAGAGCTGAATATAACCTTCCTGGGGAAATGAAAAAACACCAAACCTTTAGATCTGAGTAGAGCTGCGGGTTTCGTTTTTGAGAGTTTATTTTTTTTAAGCACCCGTGTTGTGAATCTCTCGGAGGGCTGAGGCGCCCGGACGGGGAGGTCTGCGCCAGCTGCAAAATCTGCCCCAGTGGGCTGACTGGCAGGAAAATTATGCAAAACAGAACTTCCATGCCACCCAAGAACTTTCTTTTTCTCTCGAGCTCTAAAGTGTCATCAAACCAAACAATGACTGTACGACATTTTCAAGGAAAACAGCAGCATTAGGTTGTTTATTGAGAAACAACGTGATACTGAAGTTGCTCACTTGTGTGACAGGGCTGGTTTCTCATTAGTCTGGTTTTCTGCTCTAATGACGAGTAACAGGGCTCTCTTTCCATTGGCGTCTCAGCATGGACCGTTGATTCTCTCTAGCTACTGGGTAGTGGCTCTTGGTCTGATATTGGAGGTTTTGGGCACTGATCTATGGGGTAAAACTGTGCACATGCTAGCTTTGGTAGGCAAAAGTCACAGTAACTACTACTGCAATTAAAGACGAACAGGTACTCGCTGGAGTGTGCCTTACTGAAGAAAGACAGGTTTGGTTATGAGCTTTGCTCGTTTGTCTTGTTGAATCGAAGGTGTGGTAACTATTATTATATCTTTTAATCCACTAGCTGAGTATGTATTTAACTAGGTCTTGTAAGGCATGTTAAATTTGCTTCATCAAAAACATTCCCGCATCGTTTAACTGCTGTGTTAGCAAGTGGCCCTTAAACAAATAACGAGGGAAAACCAGTTTAAATGAGGTGTTTAAAAAGGATGATGAAACTACCAGCATCACATTTTTAAAGACAGCATAAGGAAACACGGAAAAGTTTTTTGATTATGGGAAGAAAAAAACTAGATTCTTCGAAACTTGCTGCTTGACTTTCAGTTTTCTTTTCTGGAATTATTTTTCAACTGAATTGTTGTGTGGGAACATTCCAGAGGAAAGTCGCACTCTCACGCTCACTGGGACATACTGAAATGAAAATGGCTTTGGGAATAAATACAATATTTAGAAGTGATTTTCAACAAAACCCTCAGTAATTCTATAATTTCCTTTGTCCACAGAACATCATTCAGTTTTCTCTTGAATGGACTTGATTATTTTTATGGATGTTTTTTTCTGCTTCATTTCAAAATATTTGGCTTTGTTTTTTGGTACTGCTAAGAAACCAAACAAACCTGCACTAAGAGCATAACAAATCCCTCAAATCATGGATATATTTTTTTTTAATGGTCTCCCTGTTTCTGGATGGTGGTAGAACTTTAAAAAGATACATTAGCTGCCTTGGGGTACCTTCTGTATTTAGATTATCAGGTGAATTTAAAAAGTAATGCTGTAAAAAAAAAGTAGTTTTAAACATTCCCTTAATAATGTGGGAAAGGAGAAAGTTTCTTCAAGGAAGCATCTTTCTTGTGAAAGATAAAGCTGATGACAAAAGATGTGCTGAATTTTTAAGGCTAGGCCTAATGCTATTTTGCGGCTATTTTTTTTTTTTTTTTTCAGACGGAAGTCCTGATTTTTCCAAACTAATAGAGTTACCACTAATCTGTAACTGTCAGCGTTTCATATTAACACTTAATTTCATAGCAGTTCTTGTTTCAGAAAATTAATCTTTCTGACATCAAGTTATTAATAAGATTTGTGTTATGGAATAAGCATAAATTTCAAGCTTTAATTTTTTTCAAAATGCATCTGGATAATTTTGAAGCTTTCTTGCTCTGTAATCTATTGTGCTACTTGGACTATGCTTTAGAAAAATCAGCTTGTAAGATCAAGTGACTTTGGCTGCCTGTCAGAAAGATTATAAATACTTGAAAAATACTTGTATTTTGGCCCAAAAGGACGGTAGCCTATGGAGTAATTATTTTCTGGATGTCGCTATCAGACAATGTCTAGCTATTTTGGCTGTGCAGTCAATAGACTCTTTGTTTTAAAGGTATACTTTGGAAGTCTGTCTCAACCATTTTTTTTTTTAAATACATTATAGCAACAAGACTTTGGGCTTTTTTTTTCTCCACAGAAAATGCATGATACATCCATCTGATTTTTCTTTGGCTACTAAAGTTTACAAAAAGTTATATTAATGAAATTTAATTTTATTTTTGGGCCCACAGGTTTTCCTCCAAAATGTGAAATATAAAATGATACAGGAAGAGAAACTTCGGGACTTGTCATAAGCTTTTTGTTACAATCCTCTTTTGTAGCTAATACTAGAGTATTTAGAACTATCTTGGTTGAATGTAAGAAATACTTTATGTAGAATCACTTATGCATTTCATTTTGCTAACTCTCTATTTTCTTCCTCTCTTAATGTTTTAAATTACTCTGGCTATTTTTCAAGTTTATTTTAAAGTGCGCAGATACCAAGAGGGCAGCCTTAATTGCAAAATTAGATGTATTCTGTGAATGAACTTGTCACCTCTCCTCCCCCTTGCCCCCCCCACCCCAGCCCCTGACACCCTTGGTGAAAATTAATTTAAAGTATGTTCTTCATGAAGATAAAAAGTAAGTTCATTCAGTTATATGTTGGTAAGGAAAGGAAAGGCTCCAATGGAATGAGGATTAAATAACTATGAGATTATTCCTCCTCTGCTTGTCATGAGCTAACATGCATGTGATCAGATGTGTCCCACTATGCATCCTAAATTAAATGAGCACTTGTGAACTACTTCTTGGTAGCAGGGAAGAGTATGCATTCCTGCCTTCAGTTAGTGGAAGGAAAGTGCACCTTATTTCTTACTGCTTTGGCCTGATGCGTAGCCACTACTACATTACGTTTTTAGATGTACAGGCATTATGCAGTTGCAATGACAGCTTCATTCTCTCTAATTGTAAAAGGCGTAGTAGATTTACGTAGATCAGACTGTTTTGTCATAAAACTTGATTTAAAAAAAGAAGTATATTCATCCTTGATCCACTTTTAAGAACTTCTGAGCTCTACACGGTGTAAACAGCGCATGTGTTAAAATGATATTGGAGGGAGGTCTCAAAATTGGTATTTCAAATGAAGAGTGTGATGAACAAGTACAGGAAGGCCAATCCTGGAGCAAAGCTCTTGATAATTCACTTCATCACAGCTTGGTCTGTCTTCTGAAATATTGAACTGCTGCTGCTTTTTCAATTTTAAAATTTTCTGTCTGTTGTGGCTGGATATTCTCATACATATAAATGACTCCCCCCATCTCCTGACCTACCTAATTATTTTCACCTTATTACTTTGTGGCAAAAAAAATGTTGGTTGCAGCATGGGGACAGCACTTCCAAGTGCTGGTCCCCATTGGCTCAAAGGTCTTAATTAAAATGTGTCTGGATGAGCTGAGAGCTGTAGTAATGTTGGGAAGACCTGTCTGCTGTCAGGGCAGAGATAAAGCTCCTGCAGGAGCTGCCTGTGCTATAATCTGCCTCTGCATTTACTCTGTAGCTGGGCTCTGCGAAGAGTATTGCTATGAAAGTTTACATGCTGAAATACAGTTTTGCAGTTAAGGTTTTACTCTGAGCAGTGAGAGGTGGTCTCAGCTTTCTTAAGAAGTCCATATCGAATCCCGTTTATAAGTAAAGAGTAAATCACTTAAGTGAGACTTTACTGGGGTTTAAATGTTAATTGTGAGCAGTGAAAGCAGTTCAAAGAAGTGTACAGCTACTTTGTGGTAATTAAAAAGAGGCGGTTTGCCTTTGGGGTCATTGCTGCTGGTGACTCAATACAAGAGTGCTGGAAGAATCCATACAGATGACAGCCCCGGAGGAGATGTCCTGGATTGTTCTGGGCTCAGGTCTAAATTTGCGAGGCTTGCACTTACAGAACAAGGCAGTTCTATTTTTCCACAATTTCAGTTTTTACTAGTCTGTAAACTCTGCCAGTCTTAATGAGCTGTCAGAGCAGAACCATGCTCTACCTGATGGCATAATAAAATAAATTAAAAAAAGAGGCTATCCTATTATATTTCTACTGAAATATTCTGGAATTGCTTTGGGAAATCGAGTTTATGGATTTTAAAGTTCTGTGTCTGAATTGAGTTTAGCGCTGTATTCAGAGTGCGTGGTCAGATAACACAGCTGTTCCAATATGAATGTCATGCTGCCTGCATAGCTATTAAAATTCATACTGAAATTCCATTATTTCCATTATTTAGTAATAAGACACTAAAAGCTTCTACAGTATGGTTGTGTTGATTTGTGTATCTCTTTCTAAGTAGATTAAAAGTAGTAGATTATATGGCTTTTATCCTTTATCACATATGTTGTAGTGGTTTTTGGCTTCAGCAAACCTGGAAAACAAATCTGAAAATTAGATGCAAATATCTTATTGCTGTTGTCATCATGAGGACTACAGTGTGGCGCCCAGTTTGGTGGGATTTCTGTTCACGCATGTGACTTCTCTTCTTTAAATGCTGTGTCTAATTAATACCAAACATTCAAGGAAACCTTATTGAAGCTGGAAGAGGAATAAGAAGCTGAAGCCAATAAAAGCATAAAATAACATTTTGGCATAAGGATACTGTATCTTTAGAAAAATCCCAGTAGCTTTGAAAAGTTACTACCTTATTTCCTGGATAAGTAGTAAAGAGGCAATAATGGCCTGAGAGGAGAAGAGCAATGGTGCAGGCTCTAGGGTGAAGCTGCTGAAGACAGAAATCTTGCCCGGGCAGAGGTGCGGGATGCCCGAGAACTGGGCTCAGTGCTGCGCCCACACGTGCTTAAAATCCGTGTCCTGCAGTGTATGACTTGGTCTGTGGTGTTTCTGCTTGTTCTTCCTGGCTGTCATTCATAGGAAGTGATCTCTTACTATCAAAATACAGGATGTTTTAGTTTGTATTGCATTACCTTAACAGTGCTGGTTGGGTTTTGGAATGTTTTGTCAAAAAGCATTAAAGCCTTCCTCGGTGCAAATAATAGAAAATGTTCCTGGTTTTGCTCATTTAATTTTCTTTTTTCTCAGGAAGGTGGTGTGGGTGGTGGGTTTTTTTGTTTATTTGTTTTTTGTTTGTGGGGGTTTTTTGGCATGACATATATCAAACTTTTACATTGCATGGTTTTTTCTTAAAAATAAATGCCGTTACTCTTTTTTTTTTTTTTTTTTAAATAGGTCCCTTGTAGTTGTCCATTTTTGGGCACCATGGGCTCCTCAGTGTGCTCAAATGAACGAAGTTATGGCGGCACTAGCAAAGGAACACACGCAGGTTACATTTGTGAAGGTAAGTCAGGCAGTTAAGCTTGTTTTAAATAGAGGAGAGCCATTATTACAAAGTATGAGTAAAGTAATCCAAAATATGGGTAAATTTATTTTTGAAGTTCCTTTATGGCCTCACATTTAAAGATGCGAGTTGAACATATGAAAGAGATGCATCAAAAATCTGGGATGAAAGTTCTAGGTTCATCTTTCCGAACTTGATATTGCAAGCATAAATAACACCTTCATTTTATTGTGCTGTAAAAAGAAAAAAAAAAGTCTACTGAGATATGATGATGGATTTTTTTTTTTTCAGTAGCTGCTCCATCTAACAAATAGGCTTTTAAATTTTTCTGTGCGTGCAATGTGTCAATCCTTCAGTTCTGTAGATAGCCACGCTTTTAAAGCATGATTTTTGTCCACGGACTTGAGATTAATGTGGCAACACTTCTGTTCCTGCGTGCTGGAGATTTCATTTGTTCCTGGGACGTTAGTGCTTAGCTAAATAGATCTCAGAATTCATAGAGATTTCTGTCTGATACTAAAGGTGAACAGGAATCTTCATGAAGCTTAAAGGAAGATAAATAGAAGTCTGTGCAATGTTGTCACTCTGAGATGAAAGCCGTATGGTGCGGGGTGGTATAAACACAAATGGGATGCTATATTTTTGTGAGATTGTCCGCACTAGTGAGAAAATCAGCGTGGAGGGAAAAATGAATGCACTTCATCAACATGCTGTTCATTTTAAAACAACTTTCTCTTGTTAATGAGACACTTCTGTGATTATGAGGGCAGGGAGTAATGGAGCAGCCAGCTGTGTGTGAGTGTTTTAATTTGATTTCTTACAGCCTTTAGGTTTTGTGACTTTTTTTTAATGATTCCTGTCAGTCGGTATTTCTGTGACGGAGAAAGACAGAGCTATTTTAATGATAGTAGTTTATTACTTAGAGCTTCAAAAGACTAATTTTCAACATTTTGAAAATTCAAGATGCTTAAATTTACATAAGAGTTGCTATAGCTTTTGGTAAGCCCAAGAAAACTTGAAAACTCTGTTGCCTCTTTATTGTTCATATTAATGTATTATTTATTTATAACCCTTATTATCCAGCTGTATTTTATTTTTTAATAACATGGTTCTGAAGTGATCAAGTTTTGCAAAAGTAAGGTAATGGCACCTTCCCCTCCCTCGCCCCCTCAGCATTACTTGCTTAGAGAAAATAAGCTACTAAAAGACTTGGGTGCATTTTCTTTATGTTTTTGGAGGGGAGAAAGGGCTCCTCATGGGGAATGTATTTGATTTTGGAAGTTCTTTGTGGGATTTTGGTCTGTATTCCAGAATAGCCAGAGTCTGCCTTTTAATTGGCAAGAACCTGTTAACTCATCAGATGGTTTCAGATGACTGACCACGAGTAGCGTACCACCTTGCAAATAAACACTTACATTCTAGAATACAGCTAAGGAATAATGAAACGAACTTCAAAATTGTCAATAAATCTTGAAGTCTTTCTAAACTCAGTTTCTCATTGTAGTTGCTGCATAGCCTAACTTTAAGATCCTTGGCTTGGTTAAAATGAAAGTGTTGTCTATATCCAGAAACAGTTAGAAACACTTTTTTGGAAAGTTGTACCAATAAAAGCAAGATATTGAAATATGAAATGAAATCTGTTCTCTGTGAGTGAACCTCACCAGAGTGGAACATAAATATCTAAGTAGGAAATTTTACTGGAAAAGAAAATTAATATTATAGGTAGAAGTCATTTAATCATTTGCCACTTAAAAGAGAATAGATAATTGGAATCTATTTACCGTTTTCAATTTATAGCTTTGGTTTCTGTGTTGATCCTGTTGGAGCATTGCCTTACAGGAATAGGGGTGAAGCTTGGACTCTCACTTCGATTTATTCTGCAGGTATCCTTCTGGATTTAGTGGGTTCATTAAGAGCAGTTGGAGCAAATCAAAACATGGTGTAATACTAAAATATTCAGAGTTTTGTCACATTTCAGTTGATAGGGAGAACAGTCACAGTATTTTCTAGAATGCGTAAGGATGCGTTTTCTAAATGCATTTTCTAAAATGGGGTGCAGGCAGGAGCAAACGTAAGTAGTTCTGTCGATGCTTGTTCATGAAGTGTCACTGTATGGCTTGTCAAATAAAAATTTGAAAGGCTTTTTCTTCTGTATGCTGAGTTGTAGCTTTCTGTTTGAGACATTTAGATTTATTACTGCTTTTTTAAACATTAACTCTGCAGCTGTTACAGAGCTAGTGTCCTCATACGAGGTCTTCTACCACTCAAGTAAGCTTTTAGCCTATGCACAGAAAAACACAAGTTTGAGTTAATTAGAAGGTGTATTATCCTGGCAAATTACTGCATTGTATAATTTCAAGGTATGCATTTGAATGCTGAATAAGTTTAGAACCGATAATCTCCACAAGCTGGCCACTCAATACCCAGCAGCCTTGCAGGAGTTAAAAATAAAATTTAGTAGACATCAATAGCTTATTGAAGAAACACTCCTTTTTTCTTCATAATTTGCAGAAGGCTGCAAATGTCAGTCATGATGTACTGCCCCTTGAAATTAGTCAATAGAGCAAACAGCAAGAATTGCTGTGGGCAGAAAATAAGCACTGTAATCATGACATAACTGGGGTCAATGATTTATGGATTTCAATATAGTAGTAGCTGCATATGATTGAAAATTTACTAGGTCACTAGTGCACCAAAAATTTTATTTGTAGCCTACGGGCATCTTTTGAAATGTGCAACAAAATAAAAACCTCTGAACCTGTTTTGACACTGTGTAGGCTCAGTGGATGACATGCCAACCCAGTGAGTCTCATTTAAATGCAAATGTGTCACAAACTTCTGCATCAAATCCTTTTTAAATGTATAAAATGCCTAGAAGAACATTCCAGGCAGGATTGACATCCACAGTCAAACTTTAAAGAAGATTATGAAAATAATCTTTTTGTTTTGTTTTTTCGTTGTTTTTTTAGCTGGAAGCTGAAGCTGTGCCTGAAGTATCTGAAAAATATGGAATTAGTTCTGTTCCAACGTTCTTATTCTTTAAGGTAAGAGGAAATGGATTTAAGAGAAAATGGATTCCATGTGGACTCCTAATACGTATACTTTTTTAATACAAGTACCAGAAGAGCAGAAAGTTAAGAATCAGTGAAGAAACAGTTGTGTATCTGATTAAAGTCTGTCCAGTGAAACCTAAAAAAAATAGATAGAAATGGTTCTTGCTCTGTATATGTAATATTTCAGAGCTTTGTTAATTGTATTGGATTCTTACATAGTTCTTACTTTAGTCGTCGTACCTTGTACTGGGTCAAAGAATTTTCAGTAGTGTTTCCTTGTCTAGCTATAGTTCTGCAACACGGCAGAAACCCAAGTAAATAATCTTTCAGTAGAAATTACAAGTCTGTTTGGGTCATGCTTGCCTGCGATAATAAAATTCAAAAATATTTTCTTTAATAAATTCTGCTGATGGCAAATGTGCTGGCATTAAGAGTAGCTAGCCAACAGAATGGTATGAGTCTTGGAACTAACGTCTGGCTAAAAGATCAATACACTAATCCACCCTGCATCTGAAGATCTATACTTTATATGGTGGTTTTACTATTTTTTTTTATTACGGTACAAATTCTGAATTTAATTCTTCAACATCAGCCTGTGTTTTGGTTTCCTTAGAATTCTCAGAAAGTTGACAGATTGGATGGTGCTCATGCCCCAGAGCTGACCAAAAAAGTGCAGCGTTACGTGTCCAGCAGTTCCATTTCTGCTGGTTCTAATGACAGCGCAAAAGAAGATCTTAATGTGCGTCTGAAGAAGCTCATCAACGCTGCCCCTTGCATGCTGTTTATGAAAGGGTCTCCAAAAGAACCTCGCTGCGGTAAGGATTTTTGGAAGTTCATATTCAATGTGACAGCATTTGCTTTGGGCTAGTTGTCAGATTTACCCAGTTTTGGGGAGATACATCCCAACAGTGTCCTGTACACCTAGAAACATTAATGAAAGTATTTTCATGTTGCTTATATGCAGTTAGAGGATTGCTGTTTCCTTAGGTAAATTTTGGAAATGGAATCACAGAGATTAGGGGCTTTCTAAAGAATGAGAGATGCGCAATGCTATCCTTGAACTCGGGCACTTTTCCTGAGGCAGGTCAAAGTTTATTCATGATATATTTTGTGTGTGAAGTTACAGGTTGAAAATGTAAAATAGTCTGAAGAGAACATTTCAGTTCAAGGGATAACAATAATTGACTAACATCGGGGTTTACTGTTGCCATTTGGAAAAAGAAAATAAAACTATCCTAGCTGGTAGAATTGAAAGACCAGTAGCATGTTTCTGCTACAGTTGAAATGCCTTTTCTTAAACCTAGTGCTCTTAGACCTTGCTCTCTGTGCAGAGTGCCTGGTTCCTAGCTAACTTGAAGTGTTGATCTACACAAAAAGCGCATGAACAAATGTAAAACCCCAGATTTTTCAGTACTGTGAAGCTGCCGTCCTTCTCCTCGCACAGTCTTGTGAAGTTGCAGTGCAGAACTGTTTTTGCAGGGTCTTCTGTGGTGAGCTGCCGGTAAACAGAAGAGTGACACGGATGTAGGATGGGGATGGCTTGACCAAACAGCACTTGCTGGCAGCTCTTGTTGGGTTATGGCTCCTCTTGTTCCATTGTAGTTCTGGTGGCATCATTTTGGCAATTAACAACACAACACTTTCCAGGTTGTTTCCTTTGAGTGTAATTCTTGCCTACCTTTGTTTAAATTTATCTTCAATTGTCAGTCTGCTTCTAACCCACCAGTCTTTTTCTACCGATGTCTTAAGTGAATATTAGCTGCTGGTTCTGTACTGGTTTTTGTGGGGAACACTTGTTCCCCAAGGCCTGTATTCCATCTTGAAAAAACAAGGACCAGAAAGCAGCGTGGAAGAACAACAATTCCTCATCTCCAGCGTTTACTTGAAATGAGAAGACTGAAAATGTCTTATTCTGGGGGCAGTGGCAATAAGACATAATTATAAAATTGTAAAACTGAGGGAAGGAAAAGGCAATGGGGAAAAAAGTTGCATTGAGTTCTTTTACCTTCTTTCTCTCCCCGAATTGGTCTAGAGATGAAATGTTGCAACTTCAACGGTCACTGCTCTGCAGGAGATGACCAAGACTGGATTACTTGGCTCAGAAACGTGTGTCCTGTGGGGCTGGTCATGTCCACTACGTTGCTGGACTACAGAAATGAAGGGATTGTGAAACCTTAACAGGAGAATAAGAAAAGGGTTAGCAGTAGCTAGCTCCTCACAGCCAAGCTCCTGACAAAAAGGCCTGTGGCATATATTTACAGAACCAATAAAGCAATAACTACTCAAAAAGCTAAACTGTCGTGCAAAACCACAGTTATTTGTGTCTAAAAGCAAATAATGAAAATACTTGTTTTGTCCATCTGTGCATGTATTACAGTAGCATGTATTACAGTAGCATGCACAGGCTTGAAAGATTCCTGATAAATGATTCTTTGTCGTGGCAGAGATGCATGTGAACTAAATGAGTTTAAAACAATTTGCCGAGGGAAATGAGGACTCGTGGAACTATTCTTTTTGACCCCCTTCTGGTAAGGGCTCAGCAGGTGCAGCCTGGAGACAGAGCAATGCTTCTCCTGTCTGGTCAGCAGTCCACGAGTGCTTGGTTCCGATTGGTGGCGTGCTGTGGTGATTTATTGATACTCACGTAATTGCCCAATATCCTTGTGGTGTGTATGCACTGCTGATGTCCAGCTGTGGAAGATCTCATCACAGTTTTGAGTGTTAAATTCAGTTAACAGTTTCAAGTGCAGACATCCCCCTGTAGCTGCTTCTTGTGTTTTCTGGTGGAGTGTGTCCAGGAGGGTTCCAAAAGAAACTGGGTAGAGAACTATGTGAAGGAGAATGGATGAAATAGCGTTAAAGGACCTAGAGAAACTGAGCTTACATGTTCTGTCCCTTTATTTTAAAGCGGAAGGATTCAAATTACAGTATCGCCATGTACGGTTAAATGGGGGGGAAGTCCTCCAGTGCTGTCTAGGCTACTTCAGGTTGATGAAGCACTTGCTTACGGCTTGTGTGCAGCTCTTCTTATTGCCTCTGCCCTCTGTACCAAAGTGTGCTTTCAGCTACTTTAAAAATGTTTGCATGCCATTTTACAATTTGCTTTTTCAGATGTTGCTGTAAAAGGGTTAGAGAAATATGAGGGGAGGTGGAAGATCCTGTAGGTACTGAGGCTTCCCATTCTGTGTTGGGCTTCTACTGTATTGGTATCTGCAAACACTTTTTTTTTCCTCCTTTTTCCCTTGGTAATTGAAGGCTGCTGTTTCATTTCAGTGCATTAATAGGTTGCAGAATCACTTCAGTAGAAGCAGTTTCAGAAATAACCGCAGGTCTCAGAACTTTTAGCTTGGGATTTAGCAAATGTATAGGCATTTGCTCCTCTGAAAAGCTAATGAAGTTCCATCTATTTAAGTAAAGATAATTCTGTATTTGTTTATTATGGAACAATACAGTTATAAGTGTGTAAAGGTTACATACTGACATAGGGATTTACATATAATTTGGTAAGAATGGAAATTTTGGCTTGTTCCGAAGTAGACTTGTGAAGTGCATCCATCGATATATCCTGTCACGCCTGTATGTACTACAGCACTGCTCTGATGAGCTCCTAATATTTATGAGCACACTTGGGGTCTCTACAGTTGCGGTTATTCCCATATACGTGCGTTGAATGAGACCATATGGGATGCTAATATGACACTACTGTTAGTGTACCTGCCGTGGTTGCGCTGTGAACTGTTTGTCAGGTTCCTGGCAAGCTGGAGGAGCAGAGCATGGTTCTGGCTGTGTCCCTGGTGATCACGGGCAAAAACTACAAACCAAAAAAGACATTGAGGCATCAAGGTTAACGATAGTTTGGTACTTCATCATAAACTCAATATGGAAGGTGACTTAAGAGTATAACACAGGTTCATTTGCATGTCTTAATATGATAAAGTAGATATTTCTTCAATCTTTCTGTTCTTACATTTGATCCCTGGTACCCCATGAAAAGTGTGCAGGAGGTACTTACCTAAATAGGTGTATGTATTAGAATTGGAGTATTAAAATGTAGTGCAACACACAAAATCATCTGAACTTACCGCTCTTAATTTTGCGGTTAAATACCGTGCCTGCTTTAGACTGCTGGGGTAGTTTCTAGCAGTACTTGGAGATGTTAGTAAGTTGAGTCCATTAAACTTCTAGAACAGACAAAATTCGCCCCCTCTACTCCACTCCCATGAGACCCCACCTGGAGTACTGCGTCCAGTTCTGCAGCCCCTACTACGAGAGAGAGATGGACGTGCTGGAATGTGTCCAGAGAAGGGCCACAAGGATGATCAGAGGGCTGGAGCACCCCTCCTGTGAGGACAGACTGAGAGTTGGGGTTGTTCAGTCTGGAGAAAAGAAGGCTCCGAGGAGGCCTTACAGTGGCCTACCAGTATCTTACGGGGGCCTACAGGAAAGCTGGGGAGGGACTTTTTAGGATGTCGGGTAATGGTAGGACTAGAGGGAATGGATTAAAACCAGAGACGGGTCGATTCAGACTGGACGTTAGGAAGAAGTTCTTCACCATGAGGGTGGGGAGACACTGGCCCAGGTTGCCCAGAGAGGTGGTGGAAGCCCCGTCCCTGGAAGTCTTTAAGGCCAGGCTGGATGGGGCTCTGAGCAACTTGATCTAGTGGGAGGTGTCCCTGCCCAGGGCAGGGGGGTTGGAACTGGATGATCTTTAAGGTCCCTTCCAACCCTGACGATTCTGTGATTCTATGATGAAAATCTTTTTCAAGGTGAAGGTAGTTCGACATTTTGTCAAAGATGATATGGATCTGTTATAACAGTAGTCGGAGTAATAAAAATAGAATTAAACAAAAGGAGTCATGCCTGTTTAAAGGTGAAGATATTTTTGAATTGTGTCTATTTTGATACAAGTAGTAGACTTGCACTGCAGTCTCTTGTGCAGTTGGCAAGTAGGGGGAGCCCTATCCAGCAGTGGATTCTGGCACCTTGTAGTTCGTAATTTCTTTGGAAGAGCCAGCTAGGCATAGCGTAAAGTCAGGTTTGTCCCCTTGGCTGCGTGTTTACTGGCAATTGTATGTGCTTGCTATGTATGTTGTATTATTTCAGCGGATTTGTTTGGACTGTGGTAGTGTTTGTTTACTTACTTCATGAATACTGTAATTTATTTAGGGTGCTTTTATCCTGTAGAATCTGGAGTGGCATTTGTGATGGTCTAGATAAACGCTTAAAACGTTCTGTTAGCAGTTTAATTATTCCTTGTAATGCCTGTATGGCATTTCTTCAGAAATTCAACCTAAATCTTTTGTTATGAAAGTAAAGCTGTTCTGGCACTTTATCCCTAAGCATAACGCTTCCAGACTGCTACCAGAACCCTTCAAAACGACACACAACCAATCAATCTTTCTAGTTTGCATGTAGTTGCCTACAGCTAAAATAAAGCTTCCCCCCCCCCCCCCCCAGTTCCTTACAGTAGAAACGAGTTAATATATTGGCGATGGAATAACCATCAGCAATCAGCCTTTAGCTGTTTACTAATGAACTCCCAGATGTATGAAAAATTTCAGAATCTGTGTTTTACTTCGGGCTGTACATGAACTTAACACTTCAGTTGTAAAAAGAAAAGCAACTTAGATGCCATACATATAAATACTGCTACTTCATACCTCAATAAATTGCAGATCATGAAAACTGCAGAAAGCTGTAGTAAAAATCCATATTTCAAAAACTAATAGGTGGTCTTGCAAGCTGAAATCAAAGGTTATTTTTCCATGGCGCTTTGATTCTTTTCCCATTTAAAGCTTCTTTATTTTTTGTATTCCTTTATTAAAGCCTTTCAGCATTGCCTTTCCTTTTTCTTTTTTTAATATTTGTATAGGGGTTTTCATTTGTCTGCACAGCATTTGTCGGAATTCTTTGAGGGAACTGGTAGGATTGCAAGGGCATTTGAATCCAAAACAGAATGAGTTCGCAAAGATATAAATCACACGTTATTATTGCATTGATTTATGGACAAATTCTCATGGATCCTTTTTGCAAACCATATGATAGTGTTGTCTGGGAGGCTTCTACTTCCTTAGAGGGGATGTGCATTAAAGCAACAGCGGCAGGTGTTGAAATACTTTAGGATAAAGACCACGTGTTAGAGATGAAGCAAAATTCCAAAACCTTTCAGTGTGTTGCGGTGCGCTTAGCATTTTTTCCCTGATTAGCGTGATTTTCACAGCAGAGCGAGTAGGTTGAGGAGGAACCGTGGAGTTGCGAATCAAGATTTGATCGTCAGTCCTAAAGATGAAGTTATTGGCTTCCTTGTGTTGTGAAGTCCAGCAGACCTCTTCTCATCCGTTTTCTTACGGGGTAAATACCTGCAGAACACTGTCAGGCGTCCCGTAGGTCCAGGTTACCCCCGGACTTGTTGACGTGGAGGGCACGGCCTGGGTGTGGGTGGTGTGTATGTGCGTGTTTTGTTTTTCAAAGTGATTTTGAAGGCTTTCTGTAGAGACTAATGCTTTAAAGAACGATTTGTTATCTTTAAAAAAAAAAAAAATCAATGTTTCACTTCAATGCAAATGATGATTTTAAAATAGAGTAGAAGGAGAATTGTTCGAAAGGGAAATTTTGTGGGGGTTTCCCCCTAGTATAAGATGATCTGGGTGATTATAGACTGTAAATTCTATAATAGTAAAATTTTTATACATATAACTTTTTACAAATAATATGGGTTTTTTTAGGAAAAAGATGCTTAGTTAGAGAAAGGAGAAACTTTTTTTCTAAGGTTGGCCACTTAATAGATTTAGAAAATCTGGATGTTTACATCGTAATATTCAGTGCTTAATGTCCTGCTGAGATAGTGTTGTCAGAGTAGGACATGATGAAGATCTGTCATAAAGGTAAACAACACATGGTGTGAAAGTGTCACAAGGGTAGGCAAATAATGCTAAGTACTCATGTGAAAGGAAAGAGTTTAAAAAAGTAAAAAGGAATCTGCCTTTTAGCATGAAGTAGGAAAGGACGTTCTCTTAAAGCAGAAGTAGTATAAACATTATAAAAGCCAAGTTTCTAAGTTAAACTAGTGACACAGTGGTGGGGTTAAATCCCGGTTCCCACTTTGTGTGTCCAGGTTTGGCGTGGGAGAAGCTTGGTAGCAGCTGGAGGAAGAAACGATGGGGGCAGAGGAAGAGATGTGCAATTAGAGGAATGAAAAGGTGGCTGCTGAAGGTGCTCTTATGGCCATGGAGAAGCTTTTCTTCTTTATGAGTGCTAAATGAAGAGCTTGAAAAGACAAAAGGACAAAAAGCTGGAATGCATTTATCTTTGCTTTAATTGTATGTTGGAACAACAGAGATATGTATATGAAGGTGACTTACTGTGTTGCTCTCTAAATAGAGTAGCACCAGACTTGCCAGGCTGTCCATGTACTTTGGCTTTCTAATCCCCGTAAATAAATACAGGTTTTGCCCCTTTATAATATTTGGCGATACCGATAGAGTGAAGAATAACACGCTGTTTTGAAATTACTATCTAGAAGAATTTCATCTTTTAAATGAATAAGGTTTAGTACCGACATGGAAATGCTTTGTTTAAAATGATATGTAATTCCTCTTTTTGTGTTTGCAGGTTTCAGCAAACAAATGGTGGAGATATTGAACAAACATGGTATTTCATTTAGCAGTTTTGATATTTTTTCTGATGAAGAAGTTCGTCAGGGGCTGAAAACATATTCTAATTGGCCGACTTATCCGCAGTTGTATGTAGCTGGAGAGCTTATAGGTGGACTTGATATTATCAAGGTTAGAAACTGAGAAGTTCTTAATCTTGTTAGTTGTCAGAAGCATGTTTTTCATGCTTTTTACATCTGATTTTTCTTCTCCCCAATCTCCCTAGGAACTTGAGGCGTCTGGAGAACTGGACACAGTCTGTCCAAAGGCACAGAAGTTGGAGGACAGGTGTGATGTATTATGTCATTATTTTAAGGGTGCCTGTTTTTGAGGTTTCCTGTATGTTCATTTACGTAGGGGGAACCCCTATATAAATTCCTGTTCTTTGACTTTATCAGAAGCGTGTCAAAATTTTCTTTAATTACAGAACTCCTGCAGTTGTTTAATAAGTTCCATCTTCTATATAGTAAGCATGACTTAATATAAAGCTACACTTTTATGTCTGTATTAAGCTATACTGTTCCAATAGGCTTTACTTACTGTGTTTGTAGCTTGTTAACTTTAAATTATAGCAAGAATATATAGATTCATTCTTGTCTCTCTTTTAAGAATTTATTCTTTAAAGATAACTCAGTCATCTTTTAAACATTAGTAGCTTTTGTTAGCTTTATTTGGCATAGACTTCATAACTACCATGCCACTGGAGAAAATACCTAGGCTCGTCTTCTCATTTTTCTGGATTTCTCATGTCCTTCAGTTCCTGTTTTCTTTCACCTTGGCACCATGAATATACGCTGCATGAGTAGGAAGTGTGTTGCTTCCCGAGTCGGATGTATTATCTAGAAACCAATTTGTCCTCCTCTAACCTTCCCGTTTGAAGATTCGCTCGTGTTTGAAATTCTGCTGTGCCCCAGGCAGTCAAGCTCCAGATATCCAACAAGTCATTCAGCTTGAGAAGTTGCTCGTAGATGTGGCTTTTTTTCCCTAGGTTTTTTTGTGTGAATTTTATGTGCCATTAAGACGTGGAAAGGGGGGCTGGCTTACTAAGAAGGTGACCTGTAACTTGAAGGCAAATGGCTTAGCAGAGATCCCCTCTTGCTGGCTGAGGATGGTCAGAGAAGTTTTGCAGTGCTCTAGGTGGGACTGGTTCTGGTTCGTTTGCCTTCTTAGCACAGTGGAGAAATAATTTAATGCAACCCATTTTGGTACGGTGATAAAGTATACTTACTCTCACCCTTGTTTATTTATTAATTCCCTTTTTAATTCGTTCTATGGCTGAGGTTTCCCTTTTGTTACTCTAGTAGTGTAACTTGTAAATTGTATCACCGAGGCCACAAAAAACAATCACTACAGTTTGCCATTTCAGATTAAATTATAGGCAAAGAGATTGCCTCAGTATGGCCTTTTAAAAATTTATTTTAGAAAGCTTCCGTTAGTCTATTCCTGCCTTTTTGCTAACTTGCATAAGCTACAACTTTATTGAATTTATACATAGGTGTGGGGGTTTTTTTGCTTTGCTAAGTGTTTTTGGGGGAAAGAAGGTAACGTGAAATGTCCCCTGCTTACACAATATGTTTTAATGGATGAAAATTGTTGGCATAGCTCAAGGCCTCCCTAAAGGAGCAACAGTGGCATCTTTTGAAGAGGTGTTTCTGTCAATTGCATCAAATTTGAACGTAGAAGTGGCCTGAAGGCAAACTGGCTAAAAAGTCACTGGGCAAGTCAGAAGTAGCTGCTTATTGCCTAGCTTGTTCATCACCTTTTAGTAGGAGCTTGTTTCTTCATTAGCTGAGGTTTGTTTTCTGGTGACAACTGGAAAGTTCTTTCCATGGCGCAGGTTTTTTCTTTGAAGCTAACCTCATACTTGACTTCTGAGCAACTGACATCTCTTTCAAACCACATTCACTCCATCAGTCACTCACAGGGAAAATCCTATGAGGCACCAGCTCAGGTTACTGCCCTCACCCATGCTGTCGCTGTTAGTGTTGCTCTTGCTTTTTAGCATAGAGACATCTCGGTTGGAAAAACTGTTTTGAGGTTTACATGTGCAAAGACTGTAAGTCACCAACCAAACTTGGTTTAGTTCAATTTTTCAAAGACCCTGGACTCTCCAGTCTAGAATCTTTTTGCGTTGTGCGAGTCACGCAGAGCGACTTTTTACAGAAAACGATCACTCGTTACACATTTTACAGAGAGTAGTTTGCCTGTAGCAGGAAACTGTTGGACAGGAGCCTTTGCTAACTTTTTCCATCAATTGGCACTGAAAGGCTTTCCTCAAAGGAGGGCAGTGTCCGGGGGTTGCGTGGGTGGACCAGAAATGGACAATGGGGTACAATGGGGCAAATTAATGAATTTCAGTAGTGGTAAGTCCTTAATCCATAAACCCACAGATTTTATGACTGATGGACAATAGGTATGGCTCTTCCTCTGCAAAAGACATTCTCTCATGGAGAATGAGAAATTACTATCATCATTATATTATTGTCAATATATGAAAAAGCTATACATCAGTAAATATAGACACGGTATGTAAAATATCCTAAAATGACATTTTTCCTTACACTTATTGCTGCTTGGTACTTAGAGGTCAATCTAGAAAAGTAAATCGTTGCTATGAAAGTAACAGGGTTGTTCCAGTTCTTTCACTAGAGTTACTGTAAGCAATCTAAATGAATAGAGTTACTTATAATAATGCTTTAAATGCATTGGTAAAGTTGTAAGTTTGTCTTTCCACTTTTTGTTTTCCTGTCAAAACAAAGCTTGGGGTAATAACTGAGCTGGTTTATGTCTTTCTGTTTTGTGCCTTCTGTAGGCTTAAAATCTTGATAAACAAAGCTCCTGTGATGCTTTTTATGAAGGGAAGCAAACAGGTAAGATTAAGTTTTATTTAATTAAGTTATATTACGTTATATTTCAACAGTTTTTTTAAACAGTGACAGATACCTTCTTTTCCTTGCTTAATGAAATTTAATGGTGCTGGGAAGTTAGTTAGTTGTCTTTTCATTTGGTGCTTCTATAACCCTATTCTACCTGATGGAAGCGTATTGCTAAAATGCTGTGTCAAATGAGGGGGTTTGCTGCCCTGCAGTGATGTCTGTCAATTGAGCTGCAGTTCAGGAATGAATGGAAGAATTGTGCATGTCTTTTCAGTTTAGTTATTGATTGTCTTTGCAGATAATGGATTTTCTTCTGATGTTCGGAGTGCTTGCCCCCGATGGCTATCTGACTTGAGGCATACACTTTGGTTATTGCCCAGAACTTTATCCCTGGACACATGTTTCTTGAGACTTCCCTCTGACCTAATTGCGTTGGGTGTCCTGTCCTTTTTAATTGCTCTGACTTTATTATGCTTTCACAACTGCATTTGAAAAAAGCTGCTAGATATTTTTTTAAGGCTGAAGTATAATGCCACATGCCATAAATGATCCCCTCTTTTTCTCACATGCATGGAATTGTCTATGCCTGGTGTCTTTCAGCTGCAATTAATTATGTTGCTCACTGAAATAAACCTAGTGACTGCAGACAGACAACTGCTAACAGTGAGGGTTAAAATAATAACAAATGACTGTAAGGCAAAAGGTCAGTCTGTTGCTTTGTGCTGCATACTCAAACAAAGTAACCAGGGGATAAATTGTTCCCTTCTGTAGTTAGTGCCTGCGTGTTGAGAGGCGTTCATAGGGTATGTTTTTTAAAGGGATGCAGAGGTGGGGGACTGAGCTCGTGCGTGTGACTTCTCTTTCCGTTTCATTTGCTCATTTGTTCCCCGAGCCTTCTCTGGGTGTTAGCAACAGATACTTCCAGGAGTGTAATAGGCTGTTTCACGAAGCCGTTTCGTAGCCACTGGAACCCTGTGGGTTGTGCTGTCTCACTGAAACAGCAGTGATGAGCTGGTTGGGCTCAGGTCTTCTAAACACATGCACTTCTGTCTCCTTCAAAACCTGCATCTTGCCTAAAGAAAGGAAGAGTTCGGGCAAATTACTTTTTGGTTTTGGTTGAGCTACTGGTGGAGTGAAATCACCAATAAGAAGGGATAGTCCGGATTAAAAATTCATTGTCTAAAAAATGATGGGTGTTCTACGTCCTTATGCTGACGGTATGAAGAGTTTGCAGTAGATACCTTCAATTTTTAATGTCAGTTGGGAGTTGCTGTACATGCAGCCTATTTATTACTTGACCGTAAGTTGCTACTCTCACCAGAATGGAAAGTAAAGGGTATCATACATCTCAAAATAAAATGTCTATTTTACAAATGCATATAAGGCATTTATACCCATCCTACCTATAGCTTTGGCTTTCTGAATGTTTAGAAAATGATTAAGCCGAACTAGTTTTCAAGGTAATATTGCCAGACCTGGGAAACAGATTCACGTTGTACATTTCATACCGCAGCTGAGGAAAGCATGTAATATCCCCAATGTTTTCATTTATTTCAGTAGAGTATATAAAGAAAGAGACATTCCATGCTGTTTAAAGCTTAAAGACTATAAAAAATAATGAAAAAGGGATTAGCAGTATTGCTTATCCAGTAAGGTCATCACTAGCAATAAATTGGTTATAGCTTCAGTGTAGCTTGAGGACCTGGAATTTTGTGGATTAAATATAGGAAATATATGTTCTAACACGTGTGTGTTTTGTATTGTAGATGGCAAAATGTGGATTCAGCAAGCAAATTATAGAAATCATAAATAGTACTGGGTGAGTAAGTGGTTATCTATCTTTCTTTTTTTAATTTGGGATGTCAGTTCTGTTTTACAAACTACATTTTATAAATAAAGTGTTCGGAAAATATTAGTGGAAGACTTCCCCAAATATAATTTTCTTTGTTTAAGAGTATTTTAAAGTATCTTTATGTAAAAGCCCGTAGTGCAAATCACTACCTATGCTCATTTGATACCAAATCAAATGTGGTGTGTCAGATATTACGCTGCTTTAGCACCGCTACGGAGTGATTGTCTTGCTTGGATTAAGGAGTTTATTGCAGTGAGCTTTTTCTTTTTTTGCTGTGCTTGTTGACATGAAAGCAGTCCTTCCGCTCTGATAAGCAACTCTTCTTAGAGAGGTCCCTCTTGATCTGTTTCCTTAATCTCGAAGCCTCTCATGTTACCTACCCTCAGTTTTCCTCTTCAAAGCAGTTCTTTCTGTAGCAAGAGAGATCAGTATCCTCTTCCTTTGAATAAACACCTGGTTCATTTCTACTGCTATGTAGAGGTTAAGCCGTTTTCTTGATTACTAGGTGTTAGAACGGGCTTTTTGAGATAATAGATCACTATATATCAATATACAACTCGGAAATAAGTAGCAGTTACAAGTGTTCCTTGTCACTGGCCCGTGCCCACTTGGAGGAATCAACATACTTGCAGGTTATTGAAGAGTGCTGGGTCTTAAAATACTAGGAATTGCATATCAAAACGCATGCGTGGACCGACCAGAAATCAAACGTACACAGGTGTTTTATTTTTGTGTTTTTACACAAGTGGTGTATGAAGATGGTGAAAGAGCTGCAGCTGCTTGATTCCTTACTAAAACCCTCTAAAGTACCTGTGTGTGTCCGTTTGTTTATTTTTGGTTTTTTTTTTTAAACCAACAAACTAATAGAGAGTGGAATTACTTTGAACACATTTTGGCCAATTAGGGCCTAGCTACACAGCTCAGTTTTGTACTGTATTATGCTATCATCTGTGCGTTATAAGAAGCTTCCCATGAAACTAGACATTTTTTACATTAGCTCTTGGTGCATAAGGCGTTGACTTTTAACCTCCTCTTCACTGTTAATTCTGAGTGATTTGGAGGCAATCTTGAAAACTTACCCATTTTGAATTTTTGAAGGTCTTGCATTGAAAAGCTCCACAGTGGATGACTTTGTTGTTGTTTTTTATAGCGTTGACTACGAGACATTTGACATACTGGAAGATGAAGAGGTAATGAAGTTTTTCTGTCATTGAAGGCTTCGTTGTTGCTTTTACTGAAGTTGAAGTTTACATTTAAGATTATTTTTCTAGGTGCGGCAAGGATTAAAAACCTATTCAAACTGGCCAACGTATCCTCAATTATATGTGAAAGGTGAACTCGTGGGAGGGCTGGATATTGTTAAGGTAGGAATGGGAGAATCTTGTTTGAGATGTAAATGGACAGTTTGTTTAAAACTGTAGGAGTGTTTTCTGCCCATAATACAGAAATTCCTGTGGAGTGGCCCTAGATCCTGAAACTGAATGACTTGGTTGCTTCTACTGTGACTTCTATTAGCTCAACATACGCTTGAAGGAGCTCTAAATCTCTGCCCTTCTCATATGCCAAGATTTAGCAGTGAAATGTATTTTCTTGACAGCGGTCAGTTACTGTTACTGTAAAGACCATTTTTACCCCCTGGGTGCATTTTTACAGGTTTCTCTTCCTAGTTTTACTTCTGACATTGCTTTTCTCAAATAAGGTGGGCGAGACATTTTTTTCCTGGCGAACAGTCTCATTCCTGGAAGAAAGTAAGGTTTTATTGTAGTTGTTTGAACGGACCCTGAAGCAACAAAAATAGATCTGCATCTGTTACTGTGGTTTTTGATTTTTGTAACAGAGCAGGCACAGTGTTCTAAACCCCAAATACTCCTGAGCCCATTCTTGTCTGAATGTTTTATAGCCAATTCCTCAGACATTGTAACTCCTGGGAAGCCGCAATCAATAAATCTCATTTAGTTCTAAAAATACTGGTATTACTTAAATTATATAGATTACTTTAATTTTATTTATTTAACAAGTGTGTGGGTTATTTCAGTCATCAGTAAGTATAGTCTTGGGCATTGCAGAGATGCTGCAAGATGCTTCTCTCGATGGTATTTAAATACGTCTGTCTGCGTTGTTGGGCTGTATTCAGTTCACACCGACTAACTTGTGTGGGTAGATGAATGTTGTCAGTGTTTTAAAATGCATTCTGTAATATAGCATAATATGGAATAAAATTGAGACAGTTGTTTCTCTTGAGATGTGGGAAAAGAATATATACTCTACAACATGTTGTTTGAAAACCATTCTCTGGTCTCTTTAGTAAGTTAACAGCCTTGTAATTTGAATTTAAATCAAGAGAATATGAGCAAGCACCCCTTATTTAGAATTTTTACAAATCTTTTACCATCTCGTTTGTTTTAATGTGTGTTACTAATAAAATCTACCTATGAATGGTCATTTTTTTCATTTTATGGGAGGCATTTTGTATGTCTTACAGTTTTGCGTATGCCTAAAAGATATCTTGAATTACATCTAGAAGGAGGTATACCGGGGGACTTACCTGGTAAAGTTGATGATAACCAATTCTGTTGAAGAATCTTTTCACTGAGTAAGTTTCCTCACTTACTGAATAGACAGAAAATAGAATTTAAATACAGCGTTTTGAACTTCAGTGTCTCGGTCAAGAGGGACCTCTAGTGGGTCGCCTCCTGCATTCCCCGATAGCCCAGGAATTGATTCCCTCTCCGCAAGCTGTGCCGATTGAAACCCTGTTAGCATCCTCACAACACGTACACAGAGGGTAATTGCTGTGTGTATTTCTTTACAGGAACTAAGGGAAAGTGGCGAATTGTTGCCTATCCTGAAGGGAGAAAATTAATGGAAAAGGACATCAATGGGAACAGAAATACTTTGAACAATTATTCATTTATAGATTATATTGGAGCAATATACAACTTAGCCTTTTGGAACCCGTCAGGATTAAATAAAGACAGTTTATGTACTCTGTGTATTTCAGAAGACCATGCTACGTATGAAAATGTGTTTCCAGTGAAGATACAAAAATGTCAACATCTTCAAATTCAATTAAAATATAATGCTAAAGAACTTTGGGTTTGTTGTTACGCTCTTTCTGCATATTCATTGCATCTAGATGTTTAAGATTTGAATAATGACACCACTATCCATTGCAGTACTACATAGGACTAAATCGCATCTTTTTTTTGGGGGGGCTCAGCCCTCATTAGGAGAATATTAATGGGTATACCTCTGTGGTATGGAGCATAATAACTTTCTGTCCCTGTTAATAATTGTTTTCATGTCTAGTGAGCAAGAAAAATACTGTTGAAACCTTAATCCAGTGCACCATTAGGAAGTTGTTATTAATGAGTTTCAGCTGTACGCTATGCATCTTCATTATCCAAGTAGGTGCAGTAATTGTTAATTTCAGATGTTCAACCTATTTTAACATAGCTTTTTGGACATATTTAAATTATGGTGGAAATGAGCCAATAAACACAGTGATTAGGCCAGTCTTGCTGTATCGTCAGTGGTCCTTGAGTTAGATAGAAAGGTTCACTTTCTCGGCTATGACTTTGGCAATTTAAATTGCGAGTCCTTCACTTCTGTATTCAGCAGATATAATTTGTTTTTAATCCTTCTTTTAATACCTGTAATGCTCTGAAATATAATGGGCTCTAGTAATGGGCTGACCACCAAGCCAGCTGCAGGACAGGTGTGCTTGCAAGCTTGTGCGGGAGGGTATTTCTCTTCAAGAGAAACACTTTTTGCTGTTGTGTCACTTGGGCTCGTAGCATCTGTGCAGAGACTACTCAGAATTTTAGTTTGAAAGGTGGTTTTGTGTCTGTGAAATACTGAAATATTTCTAGTTTATTACGTATAGACTGCTGTGTGTGACAGCAGTATCAGCTGCTGACGTCTAGCTGTGAAATACTAGTTTAAACTGTTTGGGGTGCACTGACTGTACACAGGAGAGAGGACAAGGACACCGTGTTCCCAGAGAGGTCTGGAGCCTGAAGAGGAGCCAGCTCCCTCTATGAAACCCAGCAGACGAAGCACAGCTGAGCCTGAACCTCACCAGTAAGACATTTAGAGCAGAGAGGTACTGCCAAAAGCCTTTTCCTCGCTGATTTTTGTGTTGGTTGTGCTTGCAGGGAAACGCCTGTGTCCGTTCGGGATTCAGAGCCAGAAACCCTTCCGAGGAGTCGCTTCCTTGTCAGGAGGGGTCAGGACTGGCCGCGGGCTCTTCAAATGTGCCTGATGAGTTACGTGGTGCGAAGTTTTAGGCAGCAGCTGAGAAGTAAGGTTTTGGAAGCACGTTTACGGCTTTGTTGCTTAAATTCTAAATATAATCAAAATATACTGGAACCTGAAGCAAGACTGTTACTGGATTTAATCCCAAACTAGCAAAGGTTGACTGCAGAGAAAAAGGTTCTTATACATATTACAGAATTCAATAATTTTAGTAATTACTATAAGATAGTGTATGTTATAACTTCAAAACCAGGTTTAATCACTATAAAAAAATCTTGTCCGTTTTATGAAAACAAGCTATAATTAATCTCTCAAAGTGAATTGCAAATGCATCCAGGCAGTTGTCAGTAGTAATTGTAACCTACTTCATTTAAAAAAAAAAAAAAAAAGAAAAATTATACCAAAAAGTAACGTCCCTGTGGTCAAATTAGGAGTTAGAAGCTTTAATTAAAACAAGACTAATTACACAACGTTATTTCTTCTGCAATAGTTTTCCTTCAAAATACACTGTAGCGAAATTTAACTACTCAAGGTTTATAAAGTCCTGCTGATATATTTATGGGAGTGCAGCAGACCACCAGGGAATAACAGTTGTTTCTCAGACACTTTACATTTTCATATTCCATGTACTCCAGCGCTACACTTCTTACACCAGTACAGAATTTACTCTTGAAGTTCCTGTGCTGCTGTTGCGTTTGGTGACTGTTCTCCAGACTTTTCATGGTGCTCCACTGAGGGTCTCCAGCCGTGGTAATTAGCACCATTTGCTATATTTAGTACTCCTCCTTTTGTCAGAATTCCTTGTAAACCCACTCTCTGTAAGTTTCTTTGGGCAAAACCAGACGTTCTGGAAATGAACTCTTTTAAAAGCGGTTTTCCAGCCAGTTCTGCCTCTGGCTGTGGTGCTTGGGGATGCCCCTCCGTCGCCGGGGAGCGTGGCCCGGGGAGCCTGTGGAGTGGGGTGTTCAACGTGGCAGCCAAACATCGGCCTCCAGCAGTTTAATGGTGTGAATGGGGCATCGCACCTGAATTTCACGCTGGTGCTGGTGAAGTGCTGTTCAAAGTGGCACGTTTCTGCCCAGGGCTTGTGCTGCTGCGTGGCGCAGGGACACCCCTGCAGCTGTGTGATTTAAGAATTTGTACTGAGGCTGCGTATGGGCTGTACTGTCCCGTAGCTGTAATTTTGGTTAGGTTGGTTTGTGTCTAAAGAGCTGCAGAACTGTTAGCTGGGTGCTGTGGTGGCGCAGGGAGGGATGTGTGGGTGGAGGCTGCCTCTCCGTGGCCAGAGAGTGAACACGGCTCCGACAGGGCTGCTGGAGTCGGGAAATCTGCAGCTACATAAAACACGCTTGGAAACAATTTCAGCCATATGGCTGGAACCTTAATTCAAGGGACTGCTGGGGAGTGTGGCTTGTATGCTGCTGCTGCCTTGCAGGGATAACTCATGCCCTTCTGCAGGAATAATCTGCGATCCCTCTGTCTCTGGAATGGACTGCTGCTGCGGGGGAAAGAAAAGTTTGGCTTTACGTGGAATGGAAGAGACAGTGGGTGTGCAGTTTATCAGCACTTGCAGTGAGATAAAGGTGAGGTAGACTAATCCATTGAGGCATAAGAGGCGCTGGTGGAAGTTAGGTGGTTGATGCCTGTAACCGGTTCAGTACTACATAAAGGGCCACAGCTGGAGACATCCTCACTGGGTAAAGGGGAGCAGGGCTGGTTCTTCTTTCAGCTTTCCACACGTTCACGCACACACCTTGCCTGCTACAAATGAGTTTCTCGGTACTCTTCCCAAAATCACTCCTCTTACCTACCAATAAAGTGCAGACTGAGTTCCTGAGCTGTTTTTCTGGAAATTAGAATTATTTGGGCAATACAGTTAGGTGGTGTTCCCAGACCTCGGAACGTGAATGCAGGGAGGCCTGGGGTGCTCTGCAGGGAGGCCTCCAAGGAAAAATGTGTGTTTTGCACAGAAGGGGGAAAAAAAGGCAGTGAAGTGTCAGAGCTGCAGTCCTCCAGGTGAAGAGGTAAGTAAGGACTTGAGCTTTTATGGCTGCTAAAGATGGCATGTTACTTCTTACCGGTGGAGAAGTATTTGGTGTCAGTGTTTGAGTGCAATTAATGTAATTTATATTCTACATATTTGCATTTTTCTCTTTCTTTTGCTTTCTTTTCTATGCTTGTCCCAAGATTTCAGTTAGATTCTTTTTCCTGTACTTTAATATTAAGGTGTAAGGAAAAAAACATTAACCATGAGGGTGGTCAAGGGGAACAGGTTGCCTCAAGAGGTTGGGGCTCTCTGTCCTCACACTTACCCAGGACTCAGATTAATGTCAGAGAAACCTGATCTGAGCCACTTTTAGCAACAGGTTGGACTAGATGACGTGCGGAGGTCTGTCCCAGCCTGAATTACTCTCTGCTTTTTAATGTCACAGTAGCAAAGTGTTAGTGGATAATGGAAGTGTGAGTGAAGGGAGTGCAGGACAGCACCTACGGCTCCCTTTGAGTGGGCAAAGTGAGGGTCCTGCTGCAGTGATTAACCGCTGTAGGGTATTAACTATATTTAATAACTTTGCCCAACAGATAACTGCCACCCCCGTCACCTGCTGTGTGCCTGGATAAGAAATAACTTTCAAAACACTATGAAGTATTCAATTTTTTAAAGGCAAGTGTCTTATGGCTGAGGTAGGTAATGCAATATCGTTTTTAAATTAAAAATTAATCTGGCAATATGTGAACATTGGTTAAAGGCTTCTGACAGTCCAAGGAGAAATTTGATGCAGTTAACGATTTTAATTAGGGAGGTATTTCATGGGAAGTAATCAGAAAGATACACTAGCTCATTTTGCAGTACTGAGGCAGGAGTGGAGGAAAGCTGTGAGCTTTGTGGTTTGTTTTGTTTTATTTTTTTTCCAAGTTGTAGTTCCAGGCAGCCGATTGGGATGAGACTCTTGAGCTATTCAAAGTCCGGCCGATGACGGTGGGTTTGAAGAGCCTGGTCAAGGTCCTCCTTTTCCCTGACGTATACGGTCAGGGGCAGCAGGTCCCTTTCCAAGGTAGGGAAACACTTGGAAGCGGGTTATTAGAACTAAGGGGAGAGGAGCCGGAGATGGTGGTAGAGCCATTACCTCCTCCTTCATAGGAAAACTTGCATCCCGCTGTTAATTCAGGGTCTGTGAGTCCTTCAGCCATGTGGCGGTTATTCTGTCACAGTGCAGTTGTGATCTGTGTGCGTGTGAAGTACCTCCCCCTCTCCAAGAGCTGTTTGTGCCCAGCCATACCTGCAGTCGCATTAGTATTTCTGCCGACTTTATTGCTTGTATACAGGAATGTTTAAAAACCTGAATAAAGGGTTTCCTGGTGTGTACTGGAGAAAGAAAAGACCTCTCCTTTCTGCACGTGCTGAAGACCTTGGGTGTACCAGGACTGCTGCTTTGGTGGGACTCTGAGCTCCAGCCAAACTTCTAGTTTCCTAGAAGTCTAAATAGGGAGGGACGAGATCCAGCACGTGAAATTCTGCCCTGGGCTTATGGAAAGAAATGCTGTCAGTGCCCCCTCACGTTGGGTCCCACCAGCCACTGTCCCTGTAAGGGCTCTTACCAGTGCCTCGGTGTGCCTGATGGGCAGCCTGGGTTCAGGTGGGCTCCTGGGCATTGGCAGACGTGGCCGAGATGCAGGAGAAGCTTTGGCTGGTTGCTGCGGGCACAGAGTGAGATGTGAGAGGGAGGTGATGGCGTTGCTAGCACTCTCCATCCGAGACGAGCAGGGGCTGGGAGGGCATGGTTCATGGGTCATCAGAGCAGATAAGCAGGTTGCTGTGCTTCCTAGCCTTTTACTCTCAAAGTGCTTCTACAGCTGACCCATTTCCCATCTTATTTCCTGTCTTAAATTGAGATCTGTTTAACTGATCACTTCTAACTGGTGAGGTTCTCCTACATGGAAGAAAAACATGTTTCCAAGGGAATGTTCCTCCATGTCCTGCATGAACACTGACCGTCAGCAGGGGGTCTGGCAGTGGGGTCAGCTTCCCGCAGTCCCTAGGCCTGGGTTATGCCAGAGTCCCCGGGTCTGGCTCGCGGTGGCCCAAATGCCGAAGCTGACCCCAGCCTGCAGGGCTGCTTCCCCATTGCCTTTGTGCTTGTCCCTGCCCCCGTGCCGCTGCATCCATGGTGGATGCGATAACTTCCACGGGCACTAGATGGTTTGTTGAGATCAATTCTCAAAAAAGCCACAAACTTCTGCCTCTTCCAAGTTATCTCACTGAACAGAGTCTATGGTACGACAGTGCCCTTCCTCAGCAGTGCTGTGCCTAGTTTAGGATTAGTTCGTAGTGTTATTTTTAGCGATAGTTGAAATTTGCCCCAAAGACAAAATCTTTAGAAGCAGCTGCCACACACTGCTGGTGTTGTGACCTGATGGAGGGTACACCTTCCGTCAGCACGTTCTTCTGCAGCATAATCGTCTGCAGATGAATAGTTAAAACCAGTAAAACAGTGAGTAGTTAAATGTAATTGGGACATAGATGTGCTTCCTCAGCGCTCTGGAAGGAACGCCGCGGTGTCTGTGTCCAGCAAGACCACTGCGTAAAGGTGACTCTTTAGCTGTGAGTGGAAACGCTGAACAGCCTGATCGGTGTATTGAAGTACGTTCTGAAGTATGTTGAAAAGTATATGAAATTGAAGTATATTGACTTCAGGGTCAAAACAAAACGTGGTAGTGCCTGTGGGAGGTGTGGAGGTGTGCAGGGGGGGGTCCACTCCAGGAGCCGAGGGTTGTGTCAGGGGTCTCCCGGGGTGGCAGGGGCAGATAGTGAAGTGCAGGGTGATGGGCTGCTGAAGGGCAGCTTGAGGGCACTTGTTGCACAGGGGCTGGGGGCTGCTGACGCTCAGGGGTTCATGAGGTGGGCCCGTGTGAACCTCATGAAGTTCAACCAGGCCAAGTGCAGGGTCCTGCACCTGGGTCGGGGCAATCCCAAGCACAAACCCGGGCTGGGTGGAGAATGGCTGGAGAGCAGCCCTGAGGAGAAGGACTTGGGGGTATTGGTGGATGGCAACATGCCATGCGCTGGCAGCCCAGAACCCCCTGCAGCCTGGGCTCATCCCCAGCAGCGTGGGCAGGGGGCGAGGGGGGGATCCTGCCCCTCTGCCCCGCTCTGTGAGACCCCCCTGCAGTGCTGCCTCCAGCGCTGGGGCACCGACAGCAGAAGGACACGGAGCTGTTGGAGCGGGGCCAGAGGAGGCCCCGGAGATGCTGGGGGGGCTGGAGCCCCTCTGCTGGGAGGACAGGCTGAGAGAGCTGGGGGGGGGTCAGCCTGGAGAAGAGAAGGCTCCGCGGAGACCTTCCAGCCCCTTCCAGGCCCTCAAGGGGCTCCAGGAAAGCTGGGGAGGGACTCTGGAGCAGGGAGGGGAGCCGTGGGACGAGGGGGAAGGGTTTTACACTGAAGAGGGGAGATTGAGATGAGATGTGAGGCAGAAATTGTTGGCTGTGAGGGGGGTGAGCCCCTGGCCCAGGTTGCCCAGAGAAGCTGTGGCTGCCCCATCCCTGGAGGGGTTCAAGGCCAGGTTGGACGGGGCTTGGAGCCACCTGGGCTGGTGGGAGGTGTCCCTGCCCAGGGCAGGGGGTGGCGCTGGGGGGGCTTTGAGGTCCCTTCCAACCCAAACCATTCTATAGTAAAAGCTGCCCATGGTTACTGGTAGGTCCCCCAAATGGCTGTTCTCGGTAAGTGCTGCGCAGTGCCCGGTTGTCCTGGTCTCAGCTGAGATAGAGTCAATTTTCTTTCTAGCAGTTGCTGTGTTTTCGGTTTTGGTGTGAAAGGAATGTCAATAATGCATATTGTTTTAGTTGTTGCCAAGTGATGTTTTTGCCAGCCAAGGACTTTTTTCAACTTCCCGTAGAAGCTGGGAAGGAGCACCGACAGAACAGAACGGCCAATGGAATATCCCATACCACAGACGTCATGGTCGGTATAGAAATGGGGGCTGGCCAGGGTGGTGGGGGAATCTGCAATCTCTGCTGGGATTGGGCTGGGCAACTAATTCACTGGGTGGCGAGAGGGACTTGTGACTTGTATATCCTTTACCGTTATTATTATTGTTATTTTCCTTTTCTGTTAAACTCTGTTTATCTCAACCCCTTTTTTTTTGTCCTTCCCCCTCATTTTCTCCCTCTTCTCCCTGCCCAGCTTGGGAGGGAAGTGAGCAAATGGATGTGTAATTGTTATTTTCCTTTTCTGTTAAACTCTGTTTATCTCAACCCCTTTTTTTTTGTCCTTCCCCCTCATTTTCTCCCTCTTCTCCCTGCCCAGCCTGGGAGGGAAGTGAGCAAATGGATGTGTAATCTTAGTTGCTGGCTGGGGTTAAACCAGTTATTTTGGAAATAAAGATGTAAATGATTAATGAGAGAGGCCTAGCTGAGGGGTGGTGCCAGATGAAGCAGCAAAATGCAGTGGGGTATGGAGGTGTGCAGGGGGGAGAAGCTGGGGACAAGGGGGACAGAGAGGGCATCTGTGGGGTAGGGGGTTCAGGGAGCAGAGGCAATGGAAATCAAGTATGGAGTGAAGCTGGGGGTCTCTGAGGAGGGTGGTGGGGTGGCGGGGTGAGTGGGGACCCCACCCTAGTGGAAGTGGTGTCACAGCTGGTGGAGTGGCTCTGAGAGCCCGGCAGGGTCACGGGTGCTTCTGAAGGAAGAACAGGCCAACAAGGTCTTCTTGCAACTTAAAATATTTGGGTGAAATTAAAAATCTAAACATGAGGCTGACTGAAGCTGTTGCGACTGAAACGAATAAGCCAAGGGGGATGTTCGTGCTCCGGCAGAATCAGCCTGGCATTTCTGCCCGCTCAGCGCCCGGGGTAATCCATCAGCTGAGCTGGCTTAACCCCGGGATGCCAGTCCGCCGGCCCAGCACTCTGCTCCCAGAACTTGGTTTTGTACAGAAGCCTATTGTAGTCAAACCCACTGCTGGTTACGGGGCAACTTCCAGTGTAACTGGGTGATGGCAGCAGAATTAATGGCGTTATGGGCGAGGCAGGAAGGAAGCTCTGGTCCTCAGCTGGTCTTTTTATCCATGATGTGACTTCTAGGTTCAAGGCATAAAATCCACTGTTGGCTGTCTCTGGTTGGGGACCTGTGGTCCTTAACCCCCCCGCAGCCGCTGGGCGAAGGGGGAACTCCTCCTATGTGATAGGAGAGAGCGGCTGCAGCGTGGCCATGCTGCCAGCGATGGGGTCACCGCCCAGTCCTGGGCCCATTCCCACTTGGTGTAAGTTCCAGCTCTTTTCCCGTTACTGTATTATTAAATGTGATTGTTTGTATGTGTGTGAGGGATTTAGGCATTTATTCTTGCTTGCTTTTGTTGCTTTTCAGTCTGGACTCCAAGCTCCAGGGGGACAGCAAAGCAAGCGTGGGAAGGCACGGGCAGGAAAGTCCGGTTATTTTGCTAAAACAACTTAAAAAATCTATAGCACTTACTATCACCTGGCTTTTTTCCCCTCTCCTCCTTTTCCCTGGGATTATGTGTGTGTAACGCTAGATGGAGCCTTCTGTGCGCTGGAGGAGCAGGGTTCGAGGAGTTCAGAGCAGCACTCTCCACTTCCAGCAGCGGCTGGTGGAAGGTGGTAATGCCGGTATTGCTGGCAAAAAGGCTTTGTAACGGGGAAAACGTGGTGGGAAATTCTTTCTTGCACCTACAGAGGGCAAAAAAATCATGCGGTGTTTCCCTTTGCATGAAAAATACATCAGAGCTACGAATCAGAATGATTATGGCATTAAAGATTACGTACGCATCCTTTTTAAAGCAGTTTTTGAAGCATACGTGGAGGAAAGGTTGTGTTTGTGGCTTTGAGAGCACGTGCCTGCAGCCAGATACGCACAGGATTGTTTCTGTCCGTCAGTGTCTGGCTTTCCACAACCGTCTGCACCTATCCTTCTTAGGAAAATTATTCAAAATATGATCAGTTTTGACACTTTCTTAATAAGCTGATTATTATTTTATATTGTGGCTTTGGTGGTAGGGCTCCAGTGCACCGGTGACTGATGTCTCTGAGTGACGCAACGTGGCGGGCGTTGCTCTGGGGAGCTCTTCCCAATGTTACTCCTACAGAAGCCGAGCGGCGTCAGCATTCTGTGCACATCAGCAGCCTCTGAAAGCAACCGGGAAAGCAGATTACAGAATACTAGTTTCCAAGAAGACGAAATTGCAGCATCATTATGAAACGAACCATGTCATCTTAATTATTCCTTGCAAATTTCAGACTGCACACAAACAGCTAGTACATCTTGCTGACACCCAGAATGATTATAGGATACTGAGAAAATGCAAATATAAAACAAATTTTGGGCAAATTACAGACGCTTGTACTGAGAGTGATAACTGAAAGAGAAGCCGTTGTAGAGAACTGAGCTGTGGGCACGGAGCCATGCAAAGGATAGATCCTTGGAACCAGAAGATTGCCAACAATTTTCAAACCCTGCAGAAAGGGATCATTGATGGGTTAACGACCTCGTTCTGCAAATATTTATGCATACTGCAATAATTTTTGTGCTCAGCTGAATAGTTCCCAATGTATTTAGTAGAATCACTTCATTTATAGCCTCTTCAGTGGAAAAACAGAAAGAAAATTAAACCTTTTGTACTCCTACATGTAAGGACATACTTTTAAAATTCTTACGTGTAAGCAAAGAGGCATGTGCTTCTTAACTGTTTAGAAAAGGAAAAATATTGACATGTTTAGAATTAAAGTTCTTTCCCACCTTCTGCGCGCTGCGTAAGACACTTGTTTAATTGGATTAGTGCAGTAAGGGATGGAACAGGAGAGGCTGCCCTTGGCTTTCACTCAGTCTATGAAATGGGCTGTTGGTCTTTTCTCAGAGAGGAATAATCCCTGCCTGTGATCCCCTGCTCACCAACCCGCCGAGAAAGACTTTAGAAGGTTTTCATTGATGGATTCAATCTAGTAAAGTAGCACGAATGAGTTGAAAACAACAACAAATTCATCCACATTATTATTTTTTTTTTTTCTTCTAAATTAAATGCGGTACCAACGGAATGTTAAAGTTTCAGCAAATTTCTGTAAGTAATTCAGAACAATGATATTTCTCCCAAACCCCCTGAATCAACCTGTGCCTCTTGAGGTTTGTGTTGCACGGTAGAAGCCATCAGATATATGCAGCCCCTCGTGTTGGGTAGCTTTGCCTTACTTTTCGGGTAAGCGTGGCTCTTACATGGTGCTGGGAGTTTGTCAGTGGCCTCTTAAAAGGTTACTACAGCCAGTTGAGAAAGTAATCTGTCAAAGCTGACGTTCATCCTCTCCCCCCCTAAATTGCTGTCGCGTTCTACTTCAGCCACGTCTTGGTGTACTGCGTGGCAAAGTGAAGAGGTGCTAGTAGGCCAGCTCATAAAATGTACTTTGTCTTTGTATTAAAAACACAGTTTCCTGTGATTGTGGTAATGATATGGGGCGTGTTGTTAATAATGGGAACGTTGCCGTCTCCACCTTGATGCTGGTGGTGCGCCTTTGCGCAGGGAGAGAAGAGAATCATCGTGGAGCTGTTTTTTGGCTGTTCTCCGGGGCTGCGGGTTTGTTCCATCTACAGGCTGCAGACGGGGAGTTCCTGAGGTATCTGAATTTGTCATTTTGGGGATCTTTGCTTGAAATCCCTCTTTGTGGGGCTGCTGGGTGTTGGTGTCCGCGTTGTGAGGCAGCGGTCACTTACTGTCCCTGCAGGGCCTGGGGATGCACGGTGGGATGTGGGCAGGCCCGGCTGGAGCGCTGTGGGATGGAGCGGCATTGCTGTAAGGACAAAGCACAGATCTGGCTACTCGACCCCCAGAGCCCCGTCCTGGCTTATTCACAGCCGGCTTGGGCACATCCGTAAAGCACTAAACTGCGCGGGCTCCATGGCTTTCAGCTCCTGCACGAATCTGGGCAGCCAATTCCTTTCTTTAGGCAAACAAAGTCTGCATCTCTCTCATCTGCAATGATCAAGTTCTGTTCCTCTCCGATGTGTACTGAGGTTCTCTGGTAATATTTTGAAGGTGTTTCGAAGAGCTCAGTCACCCCATGGGTATTGATAACCATAGCTCATTGCTCTGGCCACGTGCATGCGTGCTTTCTTGCAGTGTTTCTTTCTTAGGAATGAAGATTTCTTGAGGATGAACTGACCTCCTCTGCCCCCAGCACCTAAGAGGCTCTTGCTGCAAGTTCCCTCCCTGGATGTATACCCTTTCCTGCACTAATTCCCACTAGTTTCTTGGGATATTTTTGATACCCCTGTTTGTTTCCACCTGGGAGGTGGCCTCTTCCCTTCCTCTAAGGCTTGGTGAGCAGATCAAACTATCGTATTTTATCATCAAATGTTCCTTGCGCTTTCTATGCCTATGAATAACGTTTTGCCTTTATTTCGTCAGAGTGCTGCTGCTAATGCCATGAGCTCTAAATGCCTGGAAACACAGGTGATTTCCAAGGAGAACTTCTGGATACGCTGTAAGACACTGGTGGGGACCAGAGAGCACCGGGAGAGCCACAAGGTCAGAGAGATGTGGAAGGGATGATGGATTCTAAGGATTTCGTGGTATTTCAATATAGTTTTGTTTCTGCTACCTTTATTTTGTCATCTTATTAAAAAAGTCTTAATGGTAACAGGTTGGGGAGACATTTGGTATAATTATCTAGAATTTTTTCTTTACGCCGTCCGTTTTGATGATTCCCGGACCTTAGCAGATATGTGGTGTTATATCAGGTATAGCATTAGGTGAGTTCCGAGATGACTGTTGGCTACTCTTCTTCCGTGTTTACAACGCTCTGGCAGTACCAGATGTCTCCATGCGGCTTCCCCACGGGGGGAGCAGCGCCTGGGTTGCTGAGTGTGTGTTTCTGCGCTGGTGGGTGCTCCCTCCCAGCCTCCCCTCCTTGCCGCTGACCTAAAACAATTCTGTCAAGCACTCTTGCTGCCTTGCTATTCACCACCTCTTGCAGGCTGTTGATGAATATATTGAAAAACACCAGCCCGAAGACTGATCCCTAGGGCACTACACTATTAACCTTTCTCCATGCTGAGAATTGGCCATTTATTTCTATTCTCTTTCCTATCTCTTAACTTGTTTTAATCCATGACAAGACTTTATCGTTAACCCGGTGGTAACCGTGTTTCCTTTACAGCCTCCAGCCAGGCAGGTACTCTGTCAGGTGCATTTGGAGTACATGAGCAGGTCATACCTCCCAGCCCTCCCTTAGATCACCTCTCTCGTGCCCTGTGAAAGGCTCCCAACAAGCAAAGGAGGTGCCAGATCCCCTTCATTGCTGGTTTTGGCCTGTCGGCATTGCTTTTAAAGCATTGCTGGGAAATTTGTGGACATGAAGAGACTGTGTGATCCCAAAAGTCAGCTTCTCCCTCATTCCCATTCTGAATGTCCATGTTTAAAAGTATCTCAGGGATTCTGACCATCTTGATTTTAATTTAAGCGGAGGAAGTGGGGTGATCCTGTGGGAATGATGAGCTGTCACTGGGTTTGATGGCTGTGGTCACGGACAGGGAGTCAGCCATGGCAGGCAGGCACAGGACGCGGGGACCTCACGGCTGGTGTCTGAGCCTTCCATGCGTCTGTCAAAGGAAGAAACAAAACCTGAGATAATTAACGCTACCTGTAAATCGATGTGCTATCACAGTGACCAAGACCATGGTCTTTCCTACCTTTTAGGCAGTAAGAAATCCGAGGTTTATCCTCTGGCGTGTGCTTGGGCTGTGAGGATCAAAGGGGTTACAAGCCGGCGGTGATCTTGTGTCTGAAACCTCGTCTGTGGTGTCAGCGGCGTTCAGGGGATGAGATACTGGGTATGGCTTACATCCATCCAGGGGGCTGCATTATTCTGCTGTCTTGGCTGGGTTGAATTACACATGTGGAATTTCAGAGAGTGTTCTCCTGCCTTTTTTTCAGTTTTTTTTTTTTTTTTTTTCTTTTTTTAATTTCCAGCTTTTCCCAAGCTGTACCAGCTTGTGTTATTTCTCCAGGGTTTTTGCTTGGTTCTGGTATCGTATAAAACCCTGCTAATTTATTAAGGATGCAGAGGAACTGAAGAAATCATGTCCGTTAATCTGTCCATATCTCTTGATTAAAAATACATGGGTTTTCCCAGCACTGTGAGTTGTCCACTGGGGCAACAGTAACTGTGGAGACACCTTACAAGAAAACTTGGGAAGGGGAAGGTGACTTAGAATAAAATGGGGAAACAAGGGCTGCTGTTCTCCGTTAAAATGCTTTGGCAATGGAAGCCTCAAAAGCCTTTTTGTGACATGACGGATGCAGCGAGAGGAAAAGATGAGCAAGTACGGGAGTGTGTGTGTGCGGAGGCTGTGTACAGGGGGGAATGGAAATCCCGATTCCCCTTCATCATAAGGAGTGCGACAAAGTGACTTCCTGCTGAAATCACTGCAGATTACAAACTGGTAGATCATTGTTTGCTTTCAAATAGCCAACGTATTTGATAATAAAGTTCCTTTATTTTATAAAATGCTACATTTGGATATAGTTGTTTCAAGAATTTAAAGTACAACAAAAGAGCAGTTGGCTTGTGGACGGGAAAGGATTACTGTAGTGTCTCTTAGTTCAACAGGTGAACTGCTCCCCCATATGAAACAAGTCGTCAGTTTAGAGTGTGACAAAAGCTCCTTCACTGCTTAGCCAGGAATCTGGGATCAGGAGGGCAGTGCTTTAGAAAGTCCCATTGGAAACATGGAAGATGGCTGAAAGAACAGAGTAGAAATTTTGGCAATATTCCTGGCTTTGAGCTGTGCAGGAATCGTCTAAAATGAATACGTAATTTAGATGGTGTGTGGTGCTGTGCTCTGTCCACCTGGGGGTGGAAGGGTGAATATGCAATGCCTTCTTTTGGTCTTTCTTTGGAGGGTTTCTAAGGTGCTAAGAGAGAACAAAGCAGTAGCGTCGTGTGCAGAGGTGTCTGTTTCTCTTTGAGGGAGAACGGCTGTTTTAGGCTTGCGATAGCCGATCTGTCATTAGGGTAAATGCCTAGTGTGACAAGCATCTGCCAGCTTTCTGCCATCTCTTTCGGCCCCATCTTGCTACGCTGCGGTAGGTGTTCAGTGACGATGGTGCAAGGACAGCACTCGGTGAAGGAGCTGGTGGTTTGTTCAGGACAGCCAAGTAACGGAGCAGACCTCATTAGTTTCGGATCAAATGCAACACGATTTCATCCCCTGAAATGGTAATTTTCAAAAAATGTTTTGCCTTAAAAGGTGTCTTTTTTTTCCTCACTTAGCTTTCATTTCCAGTCACTTTGAGAACAAGCACCAAAATTTCCATCTTTCGGGAAATGTTTTTGAATTCCTTAGCTAAAAACTATTTGAAAATTTAATTTGAATTTTTAAACAGGCTTGCCTGCCCCAAATGGCTGGTGCCAAATGGAAGTTCTTCTTCACCTGAAGAGTTTTTCCCAGCTGGGGGGCAGAGCTGGATCTGCGTGTCGGGGCATCTGCCGGGGGCTGTGCTGTACGCCGGGAACCCGCATCGGGAACGCTGTGACGTGGCTTTCTGAAGCAGAACAGCAAAATAGAAAACCAACACCGCGGGAGGGGAAAAATGTGGTGTCGCATTAGTGAAACCTTCACCTTACTTTTTAAAATGTAAACAAAACGCAACAGGCATTTTGGAGAAGCAAAATATGAAATAGGAACGTGAGGTTTAAACACAGAGAAATAGCTGTCGTGTGCTAGCAGGATGGCTATTTCATCTGTTCTTCATAAATCTCAGATTAAATCATGTTTTTCTCGTTGTACATAGTGTACGTAATGAGCCAGTTAGCTACTGGGCAAAGGTGATTTCTGTTTTACCTTAGGTTTTTCCGTGCTTTTAGTTGGAAAGCTGGTATTTTAGTCCCTTGATAGATCAAGTCAAAAAGGTGTTGCTTTGTATCGTTTGTTTTCCTCTAAGTAATAGAGATCTGGATTTCACCAACCCACCACTTGCCTGAAATTTGATGGTGTCAACTGCACTCGCCGATCCAAACGGCACCGCAGCCATACCGGGGGCTTTCAGATGAAGCACAGGAATTAATTCAGATTTTAGATTATTTGCAATACTTGGGAAAAAAAAATAAAAAATTTGGTCCACATGCAACAAAATAATGGTTATAGGTGGAGCCTGAGCCGCTGCCTGTCAGTTTGTGCCTTGTGCAGGGAGAAGGGCGGAGGCGTTGGGATGGAGCGTCTCTGCGTTCGGGTGGTAGATGTCAGTGCTTTGGCCGGCCACAAAAACAAAAGAGCAGAAGACAACAAAAATCCCCTTGTGCACTGTGTTCAGAAAGTTCAGGAAATTACTGGCTTAAGGAAACATGATTTCAGTCTTCAGAGCTCTCTTCTGGCAATGTGTATTTCCTGCAAATAGAAAGCTATTTCTGCTAGGGGCAGAATTTTTCTGGTTTTGATGCTGAAAGCTCATTAAAATCCGATGTTAAACAATTAATGTTCCTAGGGACAAATTGTTTCATGTACTAGGACTTTCTCTAGCCAGAGGAAAACGCAATATCCCAGAGAATTACAGGGCCCATAATAAACTTCACGCTTGCAAAATGCTCGGTGACACTCATTTCAAGCCCACAATTTTTAGGGAACGTGTCAGAATCCGCATGCGGAACTGCCATCTGCCTGCCGATGGCCGAGCCTGGAAAACCGCCTCTGCTCCCACTGTACTCTGAGCTTTGATGGACGAAGGATTCGGAGTAAGCATGTCTGTCCCCAGAACCAGTATTACAATTTGATATTTGGTAATCTTAATGTTGATGGTGGAAATAGTCTCCTTTAAAATTTGGGGAGCTGTTGCTCCGCTCTTCACCCAGGGTGGTGACCATCACCTTCCTGCTGTGCTTTACAGCGGTGTGTCATCTCTGCCAGCTGCTGACGGACCCCAAAGGTCACCTTCTGGCGGGCGCCAGAGCCCTTTAAGCTTATACATTCAAAATGCTAGGGAAAGAAAAGAAAAAAGATTGTTTTCCTCAGTGTTTAGCAGGAAACCCATTACAAGGAGTCAGAGATTAATTAGACTGTGCACATTGCCTTGGCTTGGTGGGGCCCTACAAATTCTGTTTAATGTAGCAGCACTGTGGGTGGTGGGGTTTCTTAGAGGTATTCCAGGCAATGGGTTTTTTTATGGGTAGTCCATCAGAGAATGGATCTGAGAGAAGAATGTGGCCGGTTTACTCCTCTCCTCCAGAGCTGGGAACTGGCTTCACCCTCTTGTGCTGGTTGCTGTGTCAAAACAGGGAAGGCAAAGGAAGCTTTGTCTGTGTTTTTGAAACCCGGCACTGCTGTTGTTCATTAAGCAAAGTCTCATTCCCGTGCTCCAAACAAGCATTGCAGGAAGAATTCATGAAAAGCTGAATTTAAATATAGTACAAGCGGGGAAAGCATCCCACCCAGTGCAGTCCAGCTGGTGGGCGGTGTGCTGCCTGCATCTCCCGTGAGGATGGAATCCTCCCTCTGCCCGCGCTTTCCCTCTTTTCCTGAATTTCACACCCAGACAGAACGTAATTGTGTGGTGACAGCCTTTATCTTGTCATCTGAAAGCAAAATCTAGAGATTTCTCTGGAATTCGTGAAATGGTATTTAATGGCTTTAAACAGGACAAAAAACTACTTCTTGGCTATTTGCTGAATTTAGCCCTAAATATTAAAAAGAATTGAACCAGAGAATGTAATGAAAATCCTGTTTTGGATTAAACTATATTTTTCCCAGTACCTCTTAACAAAACCGGTAAGAATAATAAGAAGATTACTGAGGCAAAACCCCACTTCCTAGTTCTTGCACTTGTCATCATTGTTACCTTCCATTTGCGGGTAAGGACATTTTTCATGCAAAATCCCAAGCTTTTTACAACCTAACCTTTTTATCCTAATGACTGCTCCCGATCTGAAGTCAGTTTAATGCCTTTCTTTTTTTTTTTTTTTTTTTTTTTTGTTGGCACAAACTGTTGCTATGAAACTTGCAGTGCCGTGAGGAGACTGAAACTCCCGTTTCCCTAAATATTCTGTATTGTAGCAAATAGCCCAGGTGACGGGAGCCGACACAGGCTCTTACCAGAGCAGTTCTCCCTCTTAATTCAATCTCTAGATTTTATACAATTGTAGAATGGTTCAGGCTAGAAGGGACCTTCAAGCCCACCCGGTGGCACCCCCTGCCCTGGGCAGGGACACCTCCCACCAGCCCAGGTGGCTCCAAGCCCCGTCCAACCTGGCCTTGAACCCCTCCAGGGATGGGGCAGCCACAGCTGCTCTGGGCAATTCCAGTGTCTCCCACCCTCAGAGTAAAGAATTGCTTCCTCACATCCCATCTCAATCTCCCCTCTTCCATTTTGAAGACATTTATCTATCATCTATTTCTTGAGAGACATCGATATTTTTTTCCCCCGTGTTTTTGAGATCTGCTTGCCTCAATATGAAAACGTATCATAGCTGGTTTCCCTAACTCAGATAATTTTCTTGCTTTACGAGGCACGAGCTTCTAAATAGTAAAAAGTAACCTGGCGTTAAATGCTGGCTTTGGGGGTGCCACATCCCCCACCCGCGGTGGCACCAGCAGCGCTTGGCCCCTGGCAGGGACCCCTGGTGGGACACTGCGGCGTGGGTTTGCTCAGGGGAAAGCTCGGGGAAAGCTTCTGGCTAAAGAGGTTGAAGTGGCTGGCAACAGGGAACAGCGTCGAGCGCCGCTGCGGGACACGTGGTCAGATTTCTCATCTCTGAAGTGCGCTATCCCTTGTCTTCTACAAGTACCGTGTAAATACCTGATTTTTCAATAAATGAATAAATTTTTATTTATTTATTTATTTTCCTCCAAGGTATTATCTTACCGAGATGTAGAAGTACCAAACCACGATGGTGAGGATCTATGTTCCATCCTGCTGGACCAGACTCCCGGGCCCTTTGTCCTTCCCCAGCAGCAGCCATTGCCAGATGTGGAGGAAAATGTGAGTAACTTTTGGGCTCGTCCTTTCCCACTTTTCTAAAGTTGATTGTGTGTTCCAAGCACATGTTTATTAAATCCAGCTTCTTATTTATTTACTTTCCTCAAAAGGGTAAACTGTAATTAGGATCTATCCTTACATCGGAAAAAGGTTCATTTTCCCCTCTTATGAACGCTATTTTGAGTTACAGCAACTACCAGCCTTTTTCTTCCCAAGAGCTTTGCAAAATCCTGGTCATTATCTCTGTAATAAGATTTCTGTCCCTTTAGTCATCCAGAACGGGATGTGACAAAATCAAGTTGTCAGTCTAGACTGATCTTAGCGGTGAGAAGAAAATATCATTTTTAGACCTGAGGGTTTCTTTGTGTCTCTTGTGGTCTACAAAGATAAAGACACCTTCGTACAAGATTTTTACAGGGCCACATGAATAAGCTGTTACAGTAACTCCCTCTGTCCTTCCGTGCAGTATTCTACCTCGTTCCTCCTTTTCTTTGGAAAATGCTTGATGGGAATGGGTTAAATGAGAGAGTATCTCTTCATCCTCAGCAGGCCAATGTCACCTTCTCTCCCATATCTTTTGAGGTCCCTCAGTCCAAGAGGTCTCTTATGCTACTTACCACTAATGGCAATGCTTTCCAACAGTCCTCGTCTTCTACATTTCTACGGGTTTTTAATTGACAAGTTCATTCTAGAATGCTACGGGTCTGTTTACAGCAGAGTCGTCTACTGGTGGGTTTTTTATGTGCATCTCCTTCAGGGAATCGGTTTGAAATAGCCTGAGAACAAATCCTAATGGCTGTCTCGCTAATGCTTTTCTGTGGAGATGTTTTATCTTCTGCTTGAGCTCCTCGTGTCGGCTCGCTCAGGGTTTGTGCCTGTGTTGGGCAGAGTGTCCTCATCAGGTGTTGGCACTTACTGGATCTGACTTGTTTCTGCTCTGCGCTCCTGAGAAATAGCCTGTGATAGTTCTCTCACTTCTCTGGGTTTCATTTTACGCTTGTTAGTTCTTACAACATGCTTGAAGCTGATGTTTTTGGAAGCCTTAGACCTTCTCAATTGAGATCCGTGTTGCATTTCAGCTACAACTGGATGAGCTGTACTCTTCCAGCCTCGCCGCCTTGTTGGCGCCCAGCAGACCCAGCCAGGCTTCTGTGCTGGCGTGCTCTGCTTCCTTAGGATTAAATGAGCATTTCTTGCTGAAGGAAGAGGCCACAGTTCCTTCTGTTGTCTTTCTGGTTCACGTTTGTGTGTTAGAATTGTTTTCGCCCCTCTGGCTGGCTGGGATGACTTGGGCAGCCTGTGGGCGGTCTGGGCTTGGTGTGCGTCGGCAAGGGAGAAGGTCCACTTGGAGCATTTAGTGCGTGTTGTCATGTCTCTCTCTCTCTGTTTTGTTTGACTTGTATTAAAGGAGCTCCTGACAAGTGATGAGACCTAAAGGAAACTCTAAAAGTGAGTGAGGAGCCTGTGTTAAAGTTGCATTGCCCCTGTGAGGGCCAGGCACCAGTCACTTTTTTCATCGACACAGCCTGGCTTCCCCTCTCTCTCTAACGAACAGTGAATTTTTTTCTCTATTCCTAAGCCGAAAAAAGGAAAGAAAAGCAGATATGTAGTAGAGCAGATTGCTTAGAATAAATAAACACCAAAGGTGGAGAGGCTTGTGTCTCTGGCACCTCAGGCTGGGAGAGCCCTCTCCTCTAATTTTTGACTTGGACTTTTAGACTTGGATTTTTACATGAATATCTACACTGAGCGTATGGGGGTGGTGTGTGAGCATATGGGGGTGGTGTGTATATAGTATATAGCGCACTACACAGCCCATGGTGTGTACGCACAGTGGATATAATGACAAAATCAACTGCCATTGGATATAATCAACTTGAGCACATTATATTAATTATATGTAATTCCAAATTTGGTACTAAAACTCTGAGGCTTATTTTTCCTTCTTGCTTTGACAGTAAATGCTGTTAAATAAAGCAGTTTGACTTAACACCTCCTTGCCCCCGCTGCAAAAGGAACAGTAAATAGTGAGTAATCACGATCACTTGTGAATCAAATCTCTGTCTCTTCCACTGCTCTTCAAGATTGCTGAGGAGCTCGTACACCTGGCTCGCCGACAGACCAGCCTTATACTATTATTGCTATTTCTAAGTCCATGGAGAAAAAAAAAAGTGAGTGCTCTCCTTTCATAGCAGCCTGCCGGACAAAACAGCAGAGTGTAAAGGGTGGGAACCCCCCGGTACCTGTGCTACATCTTGCTTATCTATAGCAGCTCAGGGTCTCTTCATCCTGCAGCCGTCCTGGTGTCGCGGCAGTTTCGTAGTGAGCCACACAGTGAAATATCTCACTGTGGTCAGCGATTCAGGTATTTATGTGTTGAAGCCCGTCATTTCTGAGGCGTTGGGAGTACTGCGAACGGGGAACTAAGACATGAGGCTCATTAATAATTTAAAGCCGGGATGAACGACTAGACTATCTGTTAAAACGGGATCCTACTAAATTCTGGCATAAAATCAATCGCCACCGTAAATAAACAGCAGCCTGGGAAATGGAGGCTTTCACGCTGCTTTTGTTGGGACTGGAGGTGAGCACGGACCTGCTCCCCATGTCCTGCTGTCCCGGCGTCTGGGCGACCTCCCACCAGCCATACTGGCCACCCACTGCCCCTCATCTGGCCTTGCGGGTGGTCCCGGGGGCTGGGTGTCACCTTGGGTCCCACCACCGAACCTCCTGTCAAGGGGACGCAGCCAACGAGAGCGCGTCTTCCCTCCACACCTAACGCGGAGCCGAGCAGCTTCAGACGATTGAGAAATACATAATTGGAGTAATTAGCTCATTATTTGCAAAATTGTTGTAAGCATATTAGTAATTAGGCAATATCTACGTTGTATAGTGTGCTCGTGGTTAATAATTAATGTATTAAAACACATTAACAATTCCGAGAAAGTTCACGTGGATACTGCAAATCGTTTTTCCAAGTGTAGCGTATTTTTTGTGTTTTCAAAGCAACTGAGTGTTTTGCAAAAATACATACAGGGATTTTTCTGTAAGCTACGTTTTTAATTTGTCACTGCGCACTTTCTTAAAATCCTTTTGTAGGACTCAAGATGTCTGGTAGCTAAATTATTTGTTATCAGATTCTACACTGTGAGAAGTCTGATTAGACCTGCAGGTAATAAAATGAAAAATAAAATATTTAAAGCACGCGCTAACAAAATAGTCTGCTTCTGTAAATGATCTTTGTAGGTTGTCTACAGTAAAAAAAAAAAATAAAAAAAATTTGGGATGACAGTTTAAGTATATTTTCTCTTTACTCTGTGGTATAAGGAGTAAAATTCAAAAATACATCACTACATTATGACTGTCCGTATATGCCAAAATCCTGCAAACAGCTGTGCATATTTCAAGCTGTGCTCTTGTAAACAAGTGAACATACTCCAAATTTAATTCAGGCTTTTTACAAGTGTGTCTAAATACCATGGAAAGATGAGTAGGAAGAGGTTTATTTGTCTCAAATAATTTATTATTAAAGACTGTGACCCTAGAAGCTCATATTCCGATGTGTAACTTTGTGCTGAGGAATAACCATCCAAATCAATGGAGGCGTTTACTTGGCTGAAGTTCCTCGTGTGCTTCAAAATTTACATCATTAGATCAAAATTCAGATGGAAGGAAGGAATAACACAGGTATGCCCTGGTCTTGGCTGCAGTTAGGCAACCACGCGTCTTCAAGTATTTGAGCGATCCCCTGAGTTGAACAGGACAATTTGTGTTTATGGGTGGTTTATGGCCAGACTTCAGTGGTGGGAAGATGATGCTTTCATCTGTGGCTGAACCATTTTTTTTTTTTCATTCCTTTAGGTTTTAGTTGCAGTTTCTATTATTTTTCTTCTTGTGTGTATTAATTTCCAGTGCATGCCGCTCCCTGGAGGGCATTGCTGGCTGGTGAACAACGTGGCTTATCTTCCCAGCTTGCTGGGGGTTTGTTTTAGCACTGGTTATTGACATTTCAATTTGCCTGAGTGCAAACACTGTTGTTAACGGAGACAGCCCAGCTCTTAACATCTCTCATTAAGTGGTTCACCTTGGAAGAGACAAACTTGATTTTCTACTACCTGAGCAAAAAAACCCCATATTTGTTTCCTTTGCCACCAAAAGCGTAGGGGCAATAGCAGCCACAGCAACATAATACAGGCTGCGGTGGTAGTCGAGGAGGTGGCCTCAGGGTCTTGCCTCGTTGAGCCATGGACATCTTCAAGCACGGGGATTTCACAGCGTGTTGCAAGGGGAAATCTGGCCCAGTGCTTACCTGACCTCACTGCGATATTTTTCCTTCCCTTCTGTCTCAGTGGAGCTTGCCTCACTCTGCCCTGGCATCGCTACCGCCTGCTCTTTTGCTGAGTGCCTTTGGATGAGTTTTCTCCATGACCCTCTTATAGGCAGGTGTTAGATCCTTCCTTCACCTCCATTTCTCCAGACTGTTTTGAAAGTCCTGATGGAATCAAAATGAGTGACATCTTTGCTTTTCTCTTGCCCATGGATCCAGCCATCTCCTCCCAGCAGTGGATGAGCATCAGGCACAGGTTGTACATGGGAAGGTGATCCAAGGCCACATTGGACAGGGCTTTGAGTACCGTGTTCTAGTGGGAGGTGTTCCTGGCCATGGTAGGGGGTTGGAAGAAATAGTCTTTAAGGTCCCTTCCAACCTAAACCATTCTGTGATTCCAGTTTCCTTCTTGCCTTTCCAGGTACATGAAGCTTTGAAGATCCATAGTCTTCCCAGAGGCCGAGCTGGGGTTTGCCCTGTTTGGGGTTGAAGCAACATCTGCCTTTCTCCAGTCATGGGTCTCTCCCCTGGTCTCCGTGTGCTTGGAGAGACTCCCGAGAGCAGCCTCATGACGGTGCCTCCTGGCTCCTTCAGCATTCTCGGAGTCCTCCTGTCTTCTGGTCCCACAGCGGTGACAAGTCCCTGCTGGACAACAGTAAGTGCATCTCTTGATAAACGAATACACATTTATTCTACTTTGAAAAGATGATCTTCTGTTGCGTTCTCTCCCTTCCCAGTTCACAGCCCGCTGGTTTGCACAGCTTTGCCCTGGGCTCTTGCCGGTGACGTTCCCTCCTGGGGATTTGCCTCTGCCTCCAAAGCCCTTTGTGTTTTCCTGTGAGGAGCACGGAGGTGCTGGTACATGGTCTCTTTTGTTTCAGGGGTAGATTGAGGCGATGAATGTGACTTTTTGCCTTTGTCTTTGACCATGGACAGTGTTGGCTGTGTTGCTGTTCAGGCGAGTAACTCCAAACATGTGTTTTCAGCAAAATCAAAGTGGACCTTTGCCTGTTCTGGCCTGGATATAGAAGCGACAGAGGGAGTGGTGTTTTTCTGCCCGCTGGGAATTTGCTACGTGAGGTTTTTTTTGCAATACAGAGTGGCCTTGTTGGTTAGGACCCGATCCTGACCCATAAACCAGCCTTGCCATCCCTTGGCTTGAAATTTCGTAAGGCTTAAACTATAAAACCCCAATCACTTAATAAGAGGATTATTAAGTACACAAGTAGTATAATTAAATGTATGTCGTAATACCTGATTAGACTATGGATTTGGAGATGGAGCAGCATTATGCAAAGATACAATGTAACTGGGTTAATAACAATCAACTGATTAATGTAGTACATCTCATCCAAGCCTAAAGGAGAACAGACTGAGCTGATTAGCGCAGTTGCAAATATGCAGAAGTGCACAAAGCAGAATGTATGCGACATGCCTGAATAAATGAAGGGGAGTTTTATCAGTGTACCAAAATATAAAGATGTTTAAAGGAGAAACAATCTTGTTAAGCAAGTCACTGAAACTAGCCTGGAAGATGCAATGATTCTCAGCGTATCCGCGTTACTGGGGATTTATACTTGCAGTGAGCTAATATTCATAATGCAAGTAAACAGAAGATACTGTTCTGAAGTAATATTGGGCATTGAGGTGTTTTTTTATCCGCAGAAGGAAACTGAACTGAGTGGATGCCCTGTTCTTAACGCTTGCCTAGGTAAAAATCCTGCTGAAAAGGAAAATCCAGCAGAAGCCTTTAAAGGCTGCGAGCACTTGGCTTGGCTTGTCGTGGGCAAGGTGAGCAGGGAGGAGCTGTGAGCCCCTGTGAAGGCCAACACTCACACTCTCCATCTGTAGGGCTGGGTGCTGCGCAGATGCACTGGGATCCTAGAAGACATTATGGTTTTAAGTTTCAAGTTTTTGGTATGTTTTTAATAAGTTCTAGGTGTTCTGTTGAAATCGATGAAGAAGTAATCCTTCACTGCCAGGAACAGGATCAATAGAAAGCTTTTCTTTTTGCAGCTGGCAAGAACCATCTCCAAGACTTGACTTCCTTATGTTGAGAGACTGTTTTGTTTCCAGGAAACAAAGCCAGTCGCCTACATTTAAATAACCAAGACACAAAAGGAGAGATTGGAGAGACAAGGTCCCCCATGCAAGCTTGCTGCGTGTTTTGTGTTTAGTGGAAATACATGAGTCCCTTCTCCTTTGGGTGCCGAACGCTGAGGGTCGTGGCAAGCTTAGCTGCAAGGTTCTGTATCTGGTAATTGTTGAGATCAGGCCACAAGGAACTGAACACCAGCACTTTGGGGAAAAAAAAGAGCTGAATACAAGCAGTTGCCCGCCAAAACATAGACCTGGAGTCAGAGGTAACATCTGGGACTATGGAGAGCATTTCTGAGCTTGTTTGGCTTTTTTGGATGATTGCTGTCAAACCTTTAGATGGGGTAGTTCCCATGTACATCACCAAAAAGCCATTTCATCTGTGGCTGGTGCAGTCGGTGAGAGTTAACTGTCATCGTGCAGGGACTGAAGGCAGACTACCAAAGAGGATTTGTGTTGTTCTTGAACACAGAATTCTCTTCCGCGGTTCAATGATTTGTTGTACTGGCACGAAAATTGACATATTGCAAGGCAGCGCTCTAGAGATAAGCGATGCATAAACAGCCGGAGCTCTCCCTGCTCTTTCTAGTGATAAAACACTGCACTAATGCAGGATAGGGATTATGGCATCCGCTGTAATCCACTTACCTCCGGGACTGCCCAGCACACCTGTGTGGCGTGAAGGAGGATCTGCTGTCTTGTGTGATGCCGTTCTGCAAACAGAGCTGGAGTTGCTGTGGGAGTTACCCCAAATTCTGCTCTTTAATTTCAGAAGGCTGCCCGGCTACTGGCCATTTGTGATTAAAGACATTTGAGGAAACTCTCCCAAATGCGGTTTTCTCAAGCATGGAGGTGGGGAAGTTATTCGATACAATGGCATAATCAAAACTTTATTAAATAGGTGAATAGAAGATGGATATTGAGAAGGCTTAACCTGCACTAATGAATGAACAACAAAGGACAGTCAGTGAAAGGAAGGAGACTGTTAAAGGAAGTGTATAGGTTTTAAAATGTAAATGGAATGTAAGATGTTAAATTGCCATAGCAAATGTAACTCCAGTTGCCTGTGGGGAACATGTAGAGTCAGCTTGTGTCTGGATTGGGGGTAGAGGGAGGGAAATAATCGGTTTGCAGTTACAGTCCAAAACTGGAAGTGTTATTATGAGGGAAAGAGAAAATAGATGTTCACCTGAGATGCAGAAGAAAATACTACTGTGATGCCGGGATTTGGACTAGGTGATCTCCGCAGGTCCCTGCCAACCTCATCCGCTCTGTGGTTTGAGCGCGGGCAGCCTGATTTCTCATTTCCGCTGTCCCTTCCTATCTTTAAAGTCATTAGAAAGAAATTTGAGCAAACTATTTTTAGTCGGGCTTGAAAGTCACCTTTTTTTTTTTTTTTTTTCCATTCCATCCTATATATACAGCCCGTTCAGGCCAGGTTCTTAAGGGGCAGCTTAGATTCTCTTTCCTGTTATTTTTGCTCTTAATTGCTGCTCTCTTGAGATGCAGCCGTACTTTGACCACTAACGTCCTGCTCGCGCCTTCCCCTCTCCAGAGGGACCTTTGCCTCGGCACAGACCCCCCTGCTATTCGCAGTTTCATGCACAGCTGGGATTCAAGTGTGTGTTTTACCTTGCAGGAACGAACATTGGCAATAGTTTGTTTTCACCTGCAAGCAAAACGAAGAAAGAGAAGCTATAGCAAAAACCAAAATATAAGAATCTAGAAATACCGTAATCTCATGGAATCGGAACACAGTACAAACATAGGGCGATGGAGCCTTAGGTTGGAATAGTTACTAAAATAAAGAGTTTTGCCACGGGCTTTTGAAGGGCCATGAGTTCTTCGTATTCATGCTGTAGAGATGAGTGAATAAAGGCATCCAGAGACATGAGTGCTGACCTTGCTCTGTGCTTCTAACTGGTACCACTGGTTGAACTGGGTGTTCCCTGTGGGGCAGGCGATCTCTTGTCACTGGGTGCTGGACCCCTGTGTGTTTGGATTTCAGCTTTCTCTCCCATCCTTTTTTTCTTACATAGAGAGCCATGTCATCCATATCAAAGCCTCTTTAAGTATTCCCAATCATCAGAAGACAGAAGAATTAAATTAAATTTAATCTTAACTAGATGTGTCTTCATTTCATGGCTTAACTTTCTTCTTTTGCCTTACACTCATATCACTTTATAAATCATGAAGTCTCTCTGTAATTCTTTTCAACTTAGTGAACTTACTGCGTGCGTTCTTTGGTTACATATAGCTCTGTTCATTTCACGTCTCCCGGGGCTTTTGTAATAGGATACAAGACACCATTATGAGTAATCTGTCTTCTTCCTCCAGTACAGGGAGAAGTAGATCTGATTTTAGAGGTAGACTGATGAACAGTTTCTTATTTAGAAGAAAGATGTATTATGGGAACAAAATAGATTATCTGTGGTGGCTCTGATTCATAAAGCTGACAAATGTATAATTTCTCATTTGGGTTGAAACCGTGCGATTAGACCTCGTGGTAGAGTACAGAAGTCCTAGGAATATTGGAAGCGAGACCTAACCAGGCTGACCAACCCCTCTCCATTGCTTCAGGTCCCTTCTGAGCAGCGGGGAGGTGGCATCAGCCATGTGAGGTGTGCTGCTGTGTTTGACAGTCCTTGATGAAAGGCTGGAGAAGCTGACAGCAGAGAAAGAAATTTCATTTGTCTAATAGTCTGAGAGATTTAATTCCAGTTGTATTTATTCTTCATTTCTGCTCAGAGAGACTAAACCCTCTGACTTCAAGAAAACACACAAATACCTCACGCTCTGCTGTCCCTTAATTGATTTTAATTTCTGGTGAAGAATTACACAGCTTCTCTGTTGAGGAACAGTGGCACAGGGAGTTACTTCAGTTCCATGCAAATGCACTTAATTCCTGATGTAAGAGTTGGAATAGATAAGTGAAGAAACTGAGTGTCAGGTACAAACGATGAAAAAATCACGTAGCGGTGAGTTCAGAGCTTTTTGGTATTCAAGCCCTGCTCATTTATTATTGCTCTGTGTGTGAGACACAGCGAGACTTCTGAAGATCCCTTAGGGACAAGGCATTTTACTTACCCGGAGGGAGAAGGGCAGAGTAGGAAGAGCCATAGTTGTCCTCACCTGTACGTACATCCTCACCCTTCTCCCCAGGGGAGCCCAGCAGGGGCTGTGGGGGCAGAATGTGACTCTAACCAGTCCCTGGGACCAGACAGGAGCGGCTGGGGACTGGTTTAGACTCTTCTGCCTCCATTCTGCTTGGAAACACCCAGCACAGGGCAGGGGGGAAACGTGTCTGCAGGGGAAATACCCGCTGGGCTGTAAGGACTTGGATGAGAGCTGAGCAGCTTTGGGCAAGAGGGAGGTTACCGTGGCGTGTCAGACCCTCCGCGATTCAAAGGCCTGGGATGGCAACTGCACTACGGAGGCAATATTCCTCCTTCAGCTTGGGACCGGGGGCTCTTCAGTGGCCGGTGATGGGCTGCACGGCATCGGGAAAGACTCAGCAAAAAAAATGGAAATGGGAGAGAAACGGAAACAGGGTGGGGGGGGGTGTCCTGTGAAACTGTAATGAAAAGGCTGGGTCAGATCAAGTTAATTGGCAAGATGTGGGTTAGGATGCAAACAAGATGGGACTTTAATGCGTGGTTGCTAATTATCATTCCAGAAGGCAACATTTGGTGATGCGGGTGCCCTTTTTTCCCCCCACAATTAGATTTTATGAACTTTATAGGAGTTAAATTATTACTCTTGAAGCAGGAAAACAGGAAAGAGAGCGGGGCTGATTTATGTGTGTTTCAAAGGGCCGCAGGGAGTCACTGTGGCTGGAGCGTAAATCATGCCACATGCGCCAATTTCTAGAAAAAGTGCTGCGTGCACGGAGCAGATTCAGTGCTGGTGGGTTGTGATGGGTGGAGAGAGAGCTCGCTTTGGAGCAGCGCATGTAATTAGGTTTCCTACAGAGCACAGAGTGAATTGCTAATGGCGTGATTTTTTCTGCAGTCTCTCTGAAGGGCAGCTTGATCACAAGTGCAGATAGTCTGGTTGATGCTTTAGACAACACTATTTTTATTTTTTTTCTTCCTAAAACTACCACAAAGGAAATCCGATCAGTCGCTTCCTTCTGTTTCTCTCTCACGTGGCCTTCACTCACCTCTTCTTTTACCTTTCTAACTTATTTTTATTTGCTTTTTCTGTTGGTGGGGTTTTGGTGGTTAGTTTTTTGTTATTTTGTGCTTTTTGTGGTTTTTTTCTTCTTTTTTTTTTTCCTTTCAAATATTTGCTACATACTAACCGGAGATTAGACCATCAAAGGAGAAAGGCAGTGGGAAAGGGGGAGAAGAAAATCTTACTGTTTTCAGATTTTTTGCAATTATCTGCTGGTTTTTCGGTGTTTTCCAGAACCTCAATATTGCCCCCATCCAGAAGACCGGCTTTTGCTGTGTGTTGTACCTTGGTACTCATGCCGTGTCCTAGTTGGCAGTAGACTTGCCCTCGTCGAAGAGCTTTGCAGGTAATTTCCTGATTTCACATATGTACCTAATATTCCGTTTCCTGCTTTGTTAGGACATAGCAATGTGTACATAGTCATTCTGGAAAATACCATAATAATAATGAAGCTAGCTTTGACCACGTTGCTAAGCACCCATCAAAATATCCAGTGTGTGATGCAGTTTTTGCCATAGTGATGATTAGTGAATTGCCTGAACAAAACTTGCCTCCTTTAGCACTCTGGTGTCCTAGGAATACTCCGATGTACATTAAAAAAGGATTAAAAAAAGCTGCGAAGATGAAAAATGAGCCGTTTCCTATCAATTATTTACCTCTCTAAGGCCTGGAATACATTGCATCATGCAGATGTTGAAGTGCTCGTACAATAATACAGTCTCCAATGAGATCACTTTATATTGGTAGTTAATATAGTGGAATAATTCCTGAGCACATAATAAATCTAACTTTTCCTACGTCAGATTCTGTAGCGTGGGAGGCCGTGAAGTAATAAACTGAAAAGCACCTGCTTCATTTTAGAATAAAAGCTAATTATACTTGATTCATAGGCCTACGGATAGCGTCAAGTTGTGTGCAACAAGCAGCTGTGGTAAGTACTACTTCTGTGAAAGGCAGATGAGATTTGGGGGCTGTGTTACTTTATACGTGGGGCTTAAGTATTTCTTTAAAACATTTCAAAGGGTTATTTAAAAAGACCAAAAAGCGCCCACAGAAAAGCTTATAGAGGGGAGTACGGTACTTGCCAGCTGGCGCCTGACTGAGGTTGGTGTCCTCAAAGCGCAAGGGGCCCGTGTGAGGCGGCCGGGCTTTGGGCTCAGGCACTTCTCCGTGTGCTGCCGTGAGCCAGCCAAAGTATCACCAGAAGGTTCGCTCTGCCCATCCTCCTTTAACTCACCGCAACCTTCTTCACCGCCGCTAATGGTGCCCAGCCATCTTCTGTTTCCTTGGTGCTGCTACAACTTCGACTTTCAGGCTTATTGAAGACACTATTAATCGTATCTCTCTTTGCTCTTAAGCATCCCCCAAGCGTCTCTGCCTAGTTTTAACAAGTCTTTGGAAAGTGGATATGACAACACTCGTATTAAGAAACTTGCTTTCACTCCTAGTGCTTCTGGAGAAGAGCGTTTACTTCAGCAAAGGAAAGCTGGAAGATAATGGGCAATGCTGTGGGAGTACGGCAGCAATGGCCTTGCCACTCATGCCTTGAAATGCAAGCATTGGAATTTGTCACTTCTCTCTCTCGGGCGCTGCTGAGATGTTCAGCACATGATGTAGTCTTAGTTGTTCCATGATGTTGGTCTGGCCTTTACAGCTTGCGAGTGCCGCTGTGCCTTTTTGTGGAATCAAACACCACGGCATAATTGTTCCCAGTGAGGAACTTCCCCTTGGAGGCCTGGTTTTATTAACATTTACAAGAAAATCAGCTCCACCTTTCATGCTGTTTCTCCAAGTGTTTGGCTTTCTCTGAAGGCAGGGGTGATTACTTTGGTTACAGGAATTCATTTCAGACTGCTGCGGGATAGTCTCTGTGTCAGCTGGCATTTGTGCTATTTAATTACGGACGTACCTTCTCCTTTCTTTATATTCTGCAAGGTTTGGAAACTTTCTGTCACAAAGCAATTAGTTCTTCCCGGCCCGTGAAAAGTAACGTAGTCTTTATGTTCCTCTTCGCCTCTTCGGAGAATTGGCTTCATGCAACGCTCTCTGAGTCTCTTTAAAAAATCACGATGCGTTGGCTATGGAGGGAAAGCTACGGCTGTTCTCTGACGGAACACGCTGACTGGAGCCTGGGTTCAAAAGTCGAAGGCAAATTTAGATCACGTTGTGCTGCTGGCGTTTATCTCGAGCAGCTCGGTGAAAGCCAACACGGGGGAGGCAACGGAGTAGAGCGAGGAGGTGACTGTGACGGTGCACCTCTAACGCAGCCCCAGGGACGGCAGGGGAGCGGACCGTGGTTCCCATGAAGAAGGTGCTTCTTTACCTTAAGAGACAGAGCTCGAAAAGGTGGAAGGCAATTGGTAATTTCTCTGTGTCGCAATGAGACAGCTTAAGTGTAGTCAAGAAAGAAGAGTGCAGGGCTGCTGTTGCTGTTCTGAATTTAAAACAAAAACTTTTATAAACTCTTTAACTAGTTAAAAAAAAAAAGGCAGATATGAAATGCAACACCTTAATATGTCTGGTCTTGAAAAGTGGTAACGTGAGGTCACGTCAAATTAAAGAATGACAAAAAAATAAAATAAAAGGCAGCTTCTGGTCTAGTATGTTGTTTACCTTTAAAAATGGTGTGGAGTAGCTGTGGGCTTAGCCAAGCTGGTCAGAGCGTGGGCGCAGCTCTGGATCCTTACCGTCCATTTGAAATTCTGTCTCTTGTATCTACTCGAAGCCAGCATATAAAAATACCTAATGAAGCACTCTGAGCATCTAGTGGAGCCTTCTGAACATTCACTCAACCATGGCTTTTTCTCTCGGTTGCAAACTTAAATTGCCGTTATTGATTTTTGTGTTTCTGGTTAACATATTAAAGTACGATCCATTTTTAACCATATATATATTTTATCACAGTGTGCCCTTTGAGACACTTCTCTACATAATATTGAAATGCTTTCCTTCTGGTCAAGTAGTGTATTTTATATTAATGCCTCTGTTATTTTCCCCGACTGAGATGCTGGGTTGCTAGAGAATGAAAACATTAATTTCAAGAGTAGCAGGGGTTTTCTCCTTGTTGATGCTGGAGCAATGTCGGAGTGCTAAAAATCTAATTTCATTCTTTCTGTTTTGGAAGGTTTGGATGTAGATTAAGAAAATGAATTGCTACTGATATTTCTTACTCTGATGGTAGCAATAACCGAGAGATTAGCTCCGGAGAGGCTGCGGCACAGGGTAACGTAACCCCTGTTCCATGGCAGGGAACGGGGCTGTAGCATCCGGGGAGCAGCAGAGCAATACAGGCCAAAATCCCCCCAGTGACTCCCTACCTGGAGTCATCGTGTAGATTATTTGACCAATTGACTAGAAAAAGTACATAAGTAATAACTATAACTTGGCGTAAAGCAACTTGGGGAAAACCAAAACAAATCTGAGAAATGCGTCAATATTCTGAACTATAGTTTCTTTTCATTTAAAAACAAATTACCAGAGTGTAGGGCATCTCTAGCATCAGTAAGAACAAGTATTGGTTTCTTGCTTTGTGGTTGTAATTATCGGCTGCACGGGCAGGTTTCCTTCTACCCAAAACAACAAAAATCACAGAAAATGGGGATATAAGGACAAGAGATGCTTTTTAAAGTCATCACGGCTTCCGTAGCAACTCTTACTAAAAGTTGAAGCAGTCTCAACCAGAATTCACTTACTGAAAGGTTTGACTGTATCTTAGAAATCGTGGAGAAATCCGCGTGAGACGGAAGAATCCCAAGGGTGGCCTCTTGGGATGGAGGAGTCAGGGCAACGTGGCGCAGGGGAGACCAGACCCTTCCCTCTCCCTTGATCTCTTTTTGTATTATTGCTTAGAGAAGTCTGCTTACGTATGGGCCAAGCTAGCTGAAGAAATTAATTTGCACCAAAATTAGATTTAATGGGTTCAGCCATTTTTGTGTTTTAAACTATGCACTAGTAACAATGTATGGAAAAATGTCCTCAACAAAATGTGCTCCTTAGAGGCGTGCTGCAGGAGAGGCGGGTCCCGCCAGGCAGGAACCCCAAACCTGGGGGGTCCTTATCAGCTGCCCCGGATAACGCTGCCGATGGTGTGATCTCCAGATGAGCTCTAGTTCACCACTCTGCAGATGACGTGCTCGCCAGAGGAGGTCCAGTTCAACACTCTCCAGGTGACGTGGCCTCCACGTGGGGTCCAGTTCCCTTGTGTCCCAAAGATTCCTGGTATACCCTAAGTGCGGATAATGAGACACAAAGCTAAATGGTTATTTTATGTTACTCGATGTTTGCTCTGGCCTGTGCTGTTCTAATGGCTCATTTGTGAACAAGTACTTTGACATTAAAGGAGCCCTTCCTAGCAGGTTCTCTTTCCATAACATACTAATTTTTATGTGCTAAATGTTGCTGTTGTGATGCTGTCTTGGTCCTTTTAATTCATTGCATTTACTGTGTCCAATTAAATGCTGAGACTGATCTGCAATTTCAGTCCCACCGGTTTGGTTCCGTTCAGCATGTAAATACCTCTCGTGCCATGTAATTGCAGCCTGCAAAAACGTTGACGCAAATTGCAATTTGCATACTAACCATCCTGATGATAGAATAGAAAATGGAGAAAATGCTTTGCCATCGGGCACAAATTTTGATTCCTCGCCCCCCGGCCCCTGCTCTGTGTTGAAGGCCAGCGGGTTACAACACGACCACACTGCCTACTGGGCCTAGAAAAGCAACTGGGGTGGGGATAGGGGGGATGGTGCCCACACCCTGCTGGTGTAGCAGTTGGCCATAATCACAGTAACGTTAAAGAGCATCAAATCCGTATTTAAAGTGCATGAAAGGTGTTATTCTCTGCAGGAAGTATTTTTGAGGAGATTTTTTTTGTACGACGGAGGACCTGGGTTGGACCAATTGACCTCTGGTGATCCCTTCCAAGCTGTGACTCTGGGAAAAGCGATGACCCTTCATTGCTGGGGCCGCCATGTCCCCGGGTGGTTACGTGGCCACGTGGGTGACACTTTCTCTCTCATCCCCATGAGACTTAGGGAGGGAGGAGAGAAACCAACTCCACTGGGGTCGGCTGGCAGACCTGGGGCTTTAAAAAGCTGAAAGCTGGTGGCAAGCAATTCCCTCTGCCCAGATTATATGAAAATCCAAAATCGAGAAGTCAGAATGCTTTTCAGCAAAAGGGTTTTTCAAGAGGTTTGCCTGTTCCGCCTCAGGTTGCAACTGGAAGGATGTTAAACGGCTCTTCTGACCTAGCCTTTGGTTCCAAAGGGACCGGGGATAAAAAAATGGAATTACTGCAAAATCTTGAAGAGAAAACAGGATTGAGGTGTGAACTGGAGAGGAACTTGCCTGGGGCCATGTTCTCTTCAGGATAGTGAACAAAATGTTTATCTTTTGTTCTTGTTGGTGGTGTTTTTTTTTTTTTTGATCCTTTGGTCAAACTCTTCCATGCCTTGTAGCAGTTCGGCCATGGAGCTGCCCGTCCATCACCCCAGCCCATGAGTTTGCGTGGGTCCGACAGAGCAACCGCTCAAGCATCTGAGGTGTTTCTGACCTTTGCTTTTTGTGGAGGGAGCTGAGAGTTTGCCTCCTTCCCGAAGTCTGGGCGCTGGGAAGGAGGGAGAAATATGGGCTGAACTCGCTGTCAACTCTCTCAAAAGCTTTTTATTGTTACTAAAATGTGTGATAATGGTACCCAGAACTATCATTACGGTTAATTAAAGGTCTGTTTCTTTTTATAATGTGAAGGTTTTATTTTCTGGAGTTGATAACGTGGCAATAAAACCTTGCTTTAGGCAAAATCTTGGTATTCAAGGTCACAATTTAGAATTAATTTTAAAATTGAAGGGAAAAACCCCAACCCAGCGTATGGTTCCTGTTATTTCTGAGTTGTGGAAGTACAGAGGGCATGATAAAGATTTAAAAGAAAAAGGAAAAAAAAAAGCAACACCGTCCCCTGTGCACTGATGGAATGTTCAGTCTCAGTCACTGGGAAGAGACAGAGGTCGGACAGGCTGGGGTAGGCAGTGCCCGAACCGCGGGAGCTGAGCACTTGTCAAATCTCTATTTAAAGTTGAAAATGCAGAACCTGCTGCCCGGGACAGGACAAAGTCTGGATGCAGGCACAGAAATGCCAGGATTTTACCACTGTTTCCAAAAATGGAGATTTTTCAATCAATTAGGAGTAGAGTTTAACGTGCCGCTGATGTGGGAGCGGGGTATCGTGGGGCACTAATCCCGCGGTTTGCTGCTAGTTCTTGGAATCACCTGTGATGTCTCTGAGGGTCTTCGGCTCTCGAAACTGGGATGGGTTTTGAGAGGTTGTGGGGTCTCCGTCCTTGGAGATGCTCGAACCCTCCTGGGCAGGTCCCTGAGCTGTAGGGACAGAGACCCCCCCCATCTCCTGCCAGCCCTGGCCCCCCGGGGTCTGCGCTTTGCTCCAATGTTTTGCTAAAACTCATGGGGATTCATGGCTTCGTGCTTACAGGAGAAGATACGGAAAAGCATGACAGATACTACAGTCAGCACAGCATTGCCGACCGTGACCGTTTGGTTGTTTTTTTGAAAATTGTGATTGTTTGCTGTTTTTATAATTCTGTTGTAAATATTTTTCCAGAATTACTAAATTTGAAAACCACAATCTCTCAGTAGATAAACAGCATAGATTATACTTTATTATTTTATCATTTAAAGGACATTTTTTCACTTTCATTACAGGGCCATCCGAGAAGACAGCAGCTGCTATACTGGTCAAAAAAAGACATTGTCCTAGGTAAGAAATGTAAAATAAGTGCCAGTGCTAGGATATTGAATTGCTGCAAATCTGTTGAGTAAAAGCTGAGCTTTCTGTTATCGAAAATACTCTTTGTTGAGATGGCGCGGGGTGCTGTTGGCATGAAAGTATAAATTATTAATGGAAGGATACTTGGATCGCAATGTCTTTGGGTGCTGCCATGCCACTGCTTTCAAGCACGTAAAGTGTGTGCGATGGGTACCCATGTCCCCCGGCAAAAATGGTGGGGGGATTAATTAGCCAAATGTCCTTGTACCCCTCTGTGTGTCAGGGCCCAGAGCTCGTAGACATGGAGGAGGGCACGGCTGAGCGGAGGGGACACCTCCCCTGGGCAGTGTCTCCTCCGCCGGGTGGCTTCCCCTCCCCGAGGGCCGGGTGGTGGGAGGTGGCTGTGTCCAGGCTGCTGATCAGCAGGTCTCCGGTTTAGATGCTTTCTCAGATTTTTAGCAAATCTGGAGGTGAATATGTTAATCAGCCGTTTGAAATGTTCTGTTACTCACATTTTCTGCTGCTGGTATGGAGTGGTAATGCACCTCATCCCCAAACTACAAGCGCTTATGGAGAACTGGTATCACAGCGAGTTCATTTTATATTAGAGTTCATTTGCGTAAAAAGCTGCATGAGATGAGAATTTCCGTTTAGCTGACAGGGGTCTGAAAGGCAGGTGTAGATTTGGGGGTGGAGAAGGGAAGAGCGAGAGATGGGAAGGGTTTGCTCCATCGTGGTGGCCCCGGTGGTGGAAGGGAGAAGAGCCATGGGCTGGGGCTGCACTGGGGCAAGAGACACCCACAGCACACCCCGAAACGTGTGATATTAAACTTCCCCTGTAAATGCCATGAGAAAATAATCCTGGAAAACACCAATGAAAAGGAAAAAAAAAAAAAAGAAAGTAGAAATGTGTGTCATCCGGTGATAGAAAAAAACCGTAATAGCAGTAAATGGTGAATTGCATTAAAACAACAAACATCTTTTTGAATTTCTAAAACAAGAGAAGATCAAAATAGACCAAAAAAAAAAATAAGGACCCCAAGCCAGCTGGTGTAGGGCAGAGTCTTGGAAGTACGAGGAGAAGTCCTCCTCCTTGTACAAGTGCCAGTTCTTAGCTATGTATTCCTATCAGCTGCAAAAGTGAGGAAAACCTTTTCAGGGAAATCTTTTTCAGAGAAACTGAGTGAAACAAGGAGCGCAGTGGCTAAATGGATAATCCTTTTGTTACTTGTGTACTGTCTTTTATATTTAAATCTGAGATACGGGTCAAAAAAAGGTAAGGACCCCAAGTCAGAGGGACCACTCTCCCACTGCCTCCTCTGGCCACCGTGGCACTTGGGGACACTCGGAGCTTGCTCATGTCGTGCTTTGAGGGGTGGGACGTAGCTTCAGAGAAGAAAAAAAAAAAAAAACAAACCCAGAACCTCCCCCCGAGAAATTAGAAATACAAGCTTCAGGCTCTCTCCTGGAATCTTCAGCAAAACTGGATATTAGAGGCAGTCAAACTGCAGCAGACCTGCACAGGGCAATTTTTTTTTCTGTCTTCTGAAAGCATAAATTAGTTTGTCTCTAGCTTGCTGTTTCCATGCCTAGAGTGCTGCTCCTGCCTGGCTGGCCGGTATGTTTCTACATCGCTTTTTTTTTTCCTCTTTATTGTGACGATCGGGGTAGAGTTCACACCTCTCAAAGGATCCATGCGGCAACTCTATGTTGGGAAAATTAGTTATTGGAGAAATAAAAGAATAAGCTGCACATCTTTGGTTAGAAAAGGATGCTCCTGTACTTCTAAGGAAACCTCGTTGCTCTCCCATTCTTTAGGGTGATCTAAATGTAATGCTTTTGCAGAAGATGGTGCCCCGGTATTTCATCGGGAACCTTTACGAGGAGCGTGTAATAATTATGAGATAACAACAGGAATGATCATCCCATTACTCCGTGCAAATCACAAAGCTGTTTATATGCATGCGAGGAAAATGCAAGTTATACACGCTTGCATGGCAGGCTACACAATCAGAAGTGGAATTTTTCTGCTCCTATGCCAGGGGAAGGTAAGAGCATAGCTGTGTTCGCGGTATGGCCGCAAATCCAGCGCTGTGAGTCGATCCGAGTTGAATCTTACAGAAGTAGGACTTTTTTGAGCAGAAATGTTCTTAGCTCTGTAGCTACTCCAGGGAAGTGAAATCAGCAGAAAGGAATTGTTATAATTGGAAAAACGACTTTTTGGGTTAAGAATAAGCCAACTGGAAAACTGTTCTTCTGCCGCTTTTTTTAGCAAATGTTAACTTTTACATTGCTTAAAATAATATGGAATAAAATATGGTAACTCCTGAACCTTTTAAATACTAGCTGCTTTGGATGATATTTGAAGAGATAGCTCAAGTACCTATTGCACTGAAGTCCTTCGTGGAGGAGAACCCCCGCTGTGCTCACTCTCCAGCCGCCTCCTGTCTCTAACTGCGCAGAGATGGATGGATTCAGTCTAACGTGGCTCGTTACAAATGGGGCTGAGACCAAGGCACATTCAAACCTACCCAACCAGCACAAATAGAGATAGTATTTCTAATACACGCATTTTATGATGAATATGAGACTGTAGCAGGATTCACATTAAAAAACCAAATGTAGCCCTGACACTGCTATCTGCAACACAAACCCACCCCCGTCTCTCCAAGTTTCTATTGCAAGACCTTTCCTGCTCTATTTTTGTGTCTGTCCTGAAGCCAAACCAACCCTGACCGGAATGACTATTCCTGTTTGATGTAGAGGTTCACGAGAGAGTGCAAGACGTAGAGATAATTGTGTAAGTTTCTGACCTCCAGGGTTATTTTAAAATGTAGGAGTTCAGGGACTGTCTGGCTACTTTAATGTGATATTTGTCTCCCTTAGAGAAGCTTTTGATACAAACCTCGAAGTTATAATAGCCTGCAATAATGAGATTGCTTTCCTATGAAAAGGTAGAAGTTATTTTTTATTTCTTTTGCTTACTTTTTCTATATAGGTATCTGTTGACGAGGACAGAGCGTTCCTAATTTCAGGAAAATATACGGAAAAAGTTATTATCTTTCCAATGACAGAATGGAGTCCTGTTCAAGCCTGTTTTTGCTGTATGGTCTCACTCAGTCGCTGCCAGGCCAGCCCGAGGTGACATCCCCCGTGGCACCCACCCCTGGGGTGTCCCCCCGGCGTCCCTGCTCGGTGAGTGTCAGGGAATTTCAGGGAATTCTGGTGTGGGACCGGAGATTCTCTCAGGCAGGGTCTGTCTCTCTCAGCTCACCTTTAGGTGGAAGGTCCAAGAGAGCTGAAGGGTGCCCCGTGGGGGAATTGCCATCCCATGGGAGAAGCCTTGTCCTTGGGTGTGTTGAAGAGCGTTTGGGTGACACCGTGGACTGTGAGTGTTCAAATTCCATGAAAAAACCTAGGGGATTATTTGGTTTTTCTTCTATTTTTATCCCCCTTCTGTAACTATTAATTTTTTTTTTTTTTTTTTTCCAACCCAGCGTGCTAATTCGTTTTCCCGGTTGTACCTTCTGCTCACGCTGGGTGTCCTCTCAAGGGCAGTGCTACAGCCGGAGCAGGGACGGTTAGGAGGGGTGTACGTGCACTCTCACATGCATCTCGGCTACTTCCATGGGCCAGCTTCAAAATCGCGTCCCCCGGGCTGACGTCGGTGACTTTGTGCTCCCAGCACGGTGCTGGGACAGCAGAGGGGCAGATTCCAGCCCAAACCTTCTGCTTGGTGCAGATGCAGCGGGACACCCGCTCTGCTTCCCGCAGGGGAAGGTTGGCTCCTGGCTCTGTGTCACTGACGCTGATAAAGATCAGCCATGGATCTGCAGATGTGCCACAGGAGGAGGTTCTTCCATTACCCCAGAGTTTTGCATTTTTTTTTTCCCTATTTTAATGAGAACAAGCCCAACAGTTTACTCTTTGCTGTCCCTCAGCTTCGAAGGTGTCATTAGAATTGAAGCTGTTGACAGAAAGTTTTGAAAATTGTTTGCGTGACGAGCTAATAGCATTTATAGTCCTCCTCCAGGTGTGAGATTTATTTTTAATAAACTGTCATGCCGCACATACACAGCAGTGGCTCTTCCCGCTGTGCAGACTGCAGGGGAAGGCTACTGGTTTCTCAGGGCTGACTTACCCAGCGTGTTGTACTCTGTACCAAAATACATTATAAATCTACATAATTCTTCGTGTTTGCTGCTACTTTAGCCATAAAACAGAGAATATCCAGAAAAATCTGTCAGTGTCTTCCCGCCAAGGTGCTGGAGCATCAATGCTGATGGACTTCTTGCGTGCGGTTGCTTTGGAGGAGTAATTAATCTTGACTTTCAGACAAGCAGCAAAACTGCGTGAGCATCTGCATTAATCTCCCGAGTAAAAGCATCGCGTAAGAAATCTGCAGTAGGGTCACAACAGCATTTTTCTTTTTTTGGAACTGAAAACAAAAAAAGAGATCTAGAAACTTCAGTACTGACACTGAAAAAAGTTACGGCAACAATTTTCTTTCTCTCTTAAGCCACTCCGCTTTGGAGGGTGCTATGAAAATAGCAGGCTTTTAAAGTGAGTTATGGCTGTAGTTTGCGTTAGGTGAGATAAACGATCATTTAAATTCAGAGATCATTGCGTGAAGCACAACTGGTCTTAAGGGGGACACAGAGTAAATCAGGAGATGCGAGTGAAAAATAAACGTGCTCTCTGGAAAAGGTAGAGTGTGAGCCCAGGGAAAAGATCTCCTGTGTCAGGGTCAGCTGTTTGGGCAGGAACTGGCACGCAGGAGGAAAGCAGGTTGCTTGGAAGTCAGTCTGGAAAACAGCGAAGAGGGGGAGAGCTCACTTTAACCCGAGGTTTAAATTAGAGAAACTGCTGTCTTTGTAGTCCTTGTGCTCCAGAGCTGCCTCGTGGCCCAGAATCTCTTGGCTGCCGAGTAACCTGCTACGTCTGAGCGCACCGGGGGCGAAGCTCTGGTATCTGGAAGCTCCCGTGACGTGCTGCAGAGCTTCCCACTCGCCAGCAAATGCTTCAGCTTCCTTCTAGCAAAGAACCCCGAGCAGGGGCCGAGAGTTGGTGAAAGACTGCCAGGGGTGCCAGTTATTCATTCCCATTCCCACAGAAACCAGTAAGAAGAGGATCCCCCGTGGGAGGAGGGAAGGTGAGAGCGGTGGATCCCTCTGTGTTGGGCGGGCAGCGTTTCTCAGGGTGTCAGGTTTGGTGGTGGTCCTAAAAGTCTTTACTGCCATGAAAAAAGGTGAAAAACAGGTTCTGTGTTGCATATATAATTAATAAAATGCAGGAAAACACAGAGTATTTAATAAAGATCCCTCCAAGGATGCAGTCTGGGTTTGGGAATGGGGAGGACTATTTATTTGTTGAAAGCTTCTTGGTTCTCAGTGTTACAAAATCGTATCGGTGATCCCCAAAGTAGTGCTGCCACAAGCCAAAATTCATTTCCCCCTCCTATGGAATATCTTTCTCTTCAAGAAAATCATCTTTTTGATGAGATTATTTGTCTTAGTAATGCTCTAAGCTGTCCTAAATAATACAGCCACTACTGGTGCTTTTTGTGTATCTGATAAAGAAGCGTCTGATCTGGGGCGGGCTGGGCAGGGGTGCAGCTCTCCCGCCGCCTTTATCGCTTCTAAAAGAGGTTTTTCAGGGGTTTGACTTGGGCGGGGGGAGGTTTGGCTGGTTCCTCTGTGCAGGAGCAGTGGAAAGGCAGCAGTAAAGATGAGCTACCGATAAAGCGAAGAGAAAAAATATAGCGAAGGTAATGCCAGGTCTGTACAAGTTGTCTGGAGCTGTTGAGAGATGCAGGGCTTGTTTAGCAGCAAGGAAAATTGTCAATTTTTGTGTATTTGTAACAAAACTGTAACTGAAGCGGAGAGTTTTTCTTTCTTGCCTGCCTGTTTCCCTCTGTGAGGGATTTCCAGCACAGCCGGGAGGAGTGTCTTTGGAGGGATGCAGTGAGGGACCCGTCTGGTCCATGCTCCCACGCTCCGCCGCAGTTTGCGATGTCTGTGGCTGTACGGAGAGCAGCGAGCAGGTCGTGCGGGGAGGAGGTTCCCCAGGGGGTTCTCCATCCAGAGATTTTCTTGTGGATTTAAGAAACGTGAGTAAAAAAGGAAAAGAAGGGTGAGAGAGAGAGAGAGAGAGAGAGAGAACCCTCTGGCTGCGGTGCTGTGAGCATCCCCCGGGCTGTCTGCCCTGCGTCATTCTGAGCAATTGTACAACATTGTACAACAGCACTTCTCTTTCTTTTTCTAATACAGAACCTTAACTTTGTGGGTGCGAGATTTTTTTGTTTGTAGTGGTTTTGGTTTGGTTTTTTTTTGTGGGTTTTTTTTGTTTGTTTGTTTGGTTGGTTTTTTTGTTTTGTTTTTCCCAGCACAATGTCTGAGGCGCAGGTGGTACAGGGTTTATTTTGGTTATGAGTGAAGATAAAGCGCTTTAATACTTAGCATTTGAGAAGGTATCATGCATGTGACGACCTGTTTACTTGAGAAGTCGTCGGTCCCACGTATGTCCCTCTGTGCTGTAGCTGAAGGGACGTGCTGGGCTCCCGGGGTTTGGCTGCTGCCCCTGCGCTGCGCGACTGGGAATGTCAGGCTCTGCCCAGGGAAACTCCAGAAATGCAAAGGTCGGTTGAAAAA
>VXBH01007065.1:54639-80672 GCA_013400035.1 Rynchops niger | reverse complement strand
ATATATATACTCATACTATATATTTGATCATCGATTTGAAGTAAATCTAAGGTCGCCAGTGATAAAACGAAGAGATGACAGGAAGACGTGGGTGTGTGTATATATGCAGACACGCACACAGAGAACCGCAGAATTGCCCAGGTTGGACGGGACCTTTCAGATCATTGAGTCCAGCCATCAACTTAACACTGACAAAACCCATCACTAAATATATATATGTGTGTGTGTGTGTGTGTGTGTATTACAAAAATATATGCTAATTTGTGCTAAAAACTCATAGGTGTTTCTGAGTATCAACATATACGTCTTGGTGGCTTTGTCAGAAGGCTTTAGGCACCCCTAATTTTGCCTATGAAGTAAGGAGCCGGGATCGTTGCCGTGGAGCTGCTGGAGAGGTCACCCCAGTGGGAGCCTGATGTTTCTGAGCTGGGCTCCGGGAGGGCAGGGGCGCGGGTGGGAGCTCTCATGCTGTGACCAGGTACGAAGCTCTTCGGTGACAAGAATGACATTCGCCATCTGCTATTAAAGCCATCGCTGGCTGGATGCTGCCAGGGACCCATTGGGGTGCCTCACCTGCCTTGTCGAGCGGTAACGGATGGAGCTGTGCTGGCACCAGCAGTGAGGTCCTGCAGCAACCAGCACCGACCCTTTTCTTCAGCGCCACAAGGCTCAGAGCCCACCCGCAGCTGGGTGGCAGCACCAAATCTGGGAGCTGAAGATTGCAGTGCGGTGGGAGAAGGGCCAGCGAAGCCCTGATGGTGGGCTGGAGGCTGCAGATGGTCAGCCAGAAGTCACTGAAGAGAGGGACAGGATCCATGCCAGGCTCCGTGGCTTTGCAGGTTATCGGTAAGGAGCTGTGATGGGGATGCTGAGCAGGCAGGAATAAGGGAGCTGGTGTAAACCAGTGGCATTTCCACAGCATCGTAGTATTTGTGTGCGTTATGGAGGTGCTCCAAAACAGTCACTGCCCTGCAGCACTAAGCCCAGCAGAGGGTTAGTGGTGTCACACCAGCACCTTCATCCCAAATGCCCATGGTGTGAGCAATACAAGCAACCACAAGCTCCTTCCCCAGCAAATGGCTTGAGTGGATGCACAGGGCGAGGGAGATGATTCTCCCCCTCTGCTCCGTTCTGGGGAGACCCCCCTGCAGTGCTGCCTCCGTCTTTGGAGCCCCCAACAGCAGAAGGACACGGAGGTGTTGGAGCGGGGCCGGAGGAGGCCCCGGAGCTGCTGGGAGGGCTGGAGCCCCTCTGCTGGGAGGACAGGCTGAGAGAGCTGGGGGGTGTCAGCCTGGAGAAGAGAAGGCTCCGGGGAGACCTTCCAGCCCCTTCCAGGCCCTCAAGGGGCTCCAGGAAAGCTGGGGAGGGACTCTGGAGCAGGGAGGGGAGCCGTGGGACGAGGGGGAAGGGTTTTACACCAGAAGAGGGGAGATTGAGATGAGATGTGAGGCAGAAATTGTTGGCTGTGAGGGGGGTGAGCCCCTGGCCCAGGTTGCCCAGAGAAGCTGTGGCTGCCCCATCCCTGGAGGGGTTCAAGGCCAGGTTGGACGGGGCTTGGAGCCACCTGGGCTGGTGGGAGGTGTCCCTGCCCAGGGCAGGGGGTGCCACTGGGTGGGCTTGAAGGTCCCTTCCAGCCCAAACCATTCTGTGACTCTATGTAATAGCATTTATGGTGCTTTGTAACCCAATTGACTGTTTTGCCCCAGTCATTAGTTTCTCCTCTGATCTTTAGGCTTTTGTGTTATTAGTGATATCTTTATTTTAGTGCATTAGGGGCCTGACATGTGCAGGAGGCAGATCTCTCTGTAAAGCATCCCGCACGCTCTTTGTGCTGTGCGCATCCTTGATCCGCAGGCAACCCCCGGGGGGGCCGGGGGCTCCAGCAGGAAAGGAAAGCTGGTTTTCCCAGAGGAATTAATTTCTTAAGGAAATGGGTCATTTTTAGCAGGTAGCATTCATTCATAAATGCATACACCTACCTAAAATTATACCTGCGTGTACGTACAGGGCATCACAGATATTAAATTATGTTGGTTGCTGCTTAAGATAATATACTCTAACCAGAACAATGACTTGTAAATCACAGAGTTATCGCTGAAACCAGAACTCAATAATAACTAAATGATTAGAAAGACATAAAAAATAAAGTTGTTTTGTCAGGATCATTTACTCCCTGATCACAGAGATGATAGAAAGTGGCTCGGTGTTTAAATGATAGATGAGAGCCATTAATATAATCAGAGACCTTCCAGGATTGTTTGTAGTCAAAATTAAAAGGGAAATTTTAACAGTATCAGACGTTTTTGAAGCCTAGAGAGTAGTCGGGTATTGTGGTAGGCTTGGTATAAAAATACAGCCTCTTACATTTACGAGTTGCAGTATTATTTTGTGCAGTGTATTACTGGGGTCTTACCTCCGCTGTTCGGCCGTCAACACCTCTTTGCTCCTTCACTGGCTATTTGAAAAAACTTGAAATACCTTCCTGACAACCTAAAAATCACTTTTATCTCTCTGTCATTTCCGTGTTTGGAGCTTACTGGAGTAAAAAGCCCCATTACAAAATGCACAAAATCCTTCCTTTCCATGAAACTCTTTTCTCTGTGAAATCCTGGATGGCTGAGGGGCAGGGTGTTGCTGCGCCCTTGGGAATGGTGGTGCTGAGGGCTCACCTCGAATCGACAACAGAGGAACCAGAGGCTTAAATTCCGTCTTTGTGTTGGAACTGGCACCCAGGCAGAGACCTGACCAGCACGGCCAGTTTAAAGCTGCCTGGGGATGGACGTGGCAGCCTGGCGCCCCTGCTGTGCCCACGGAGGGGTTGCCCACCGCGTACCACGGGACGGCAGTGATGGGGCAGAGACTACGGAGGTGCAGAATCCGCTGCCCAGTCCCTATGGTGAAAGAGTTGCCGGTAATTCTTTGGGCAGGTGAAATTTTTCTGATTTTGTGGCACCTGCCAAATCCGTATCTTTGGTTATGCAACAATATATACATTAGAGGTATTAATATATATACCTACCTATGTCATAGAATGGTTGGGGATGGAAGGGGCCTAAAGCCGCCCCAGTGGCACCCCCTGCCCTGGGCAGGGACACCTCCCACCAGCCCAGGTGGCTCCAAGCCCCGTCCAACCTGGCCTTGAACCCCTCCAGGGATGGGGCAGCCACAGCTTCTCTGGGCACCCTGGGCCAGGGGCTCACCCCCCTCACAGCAAACTCACTTTCAATAATATAATAATATTATAAGAATAATATAATAATGCAGTAATAATGAATTATTGCAGTAATGGATTATTAATAGTAATACATATTGTCTTATATAGTCTACATCCTATTTATGGTGTTCTTTAACATTTTTATGTGCGTTTTTAAATTTTTTTTTTTTTTTTTTCTCAGATACAGACTCTGTCCAGCTCTGTTTTGCCGGTCCGGAGGTGAGCGCAATGCCTTTATCCATTAACTTCTGGCAGGCTCCTTGTGGTGGGTGGTAGAAGGAGCATCCCTCCCCCACGGAGCGGCGCGGCGGCAGAGCCTGGCGAGACACAGACGCAGAAAGCGTTTGTGCCTGTCGCGCGTGAGCAGATCTGAGCCAGCCGGGGAATGGCGGGTGGCCGCTTGCGACCTTCCTGACGTCGCCTTGCCTTATGTTGGAAAAGCTTTTTGGTTTCTCACAGGTGCCGTTTGACTTCTCTCTCCGCGTTTATCGCTTTCACAGGAAAACGAACGACTCAATCTCCAAGTGCTTTTGGGATAATCTATGGGGTGTTTATATCTGCTCCTGCTCCGCAAGGCTCCACTCAGCTATTTCTGAACGTGCAAATCTGTTTCTGTAGGTATAACGAAAATAATTAAATAATACACTTGTATCATTCAACAAGTTTTCCTTAAGAGGCTGTTGCACCTTAAAATCTGAGGTTATAACTTCTGATCAAGTGGACCATTAACGTGTCATGTCTGAGCATCAGCTGCCGTGTCCAAAACATTGCTCTCTTTCTAGAAGAAAAATCGATGTTTTTAGCGTCGAAATATTAGTCCAAACGCTTTCTACATAATGTACAACAGTTTTAATGTTTCTGTGGCAGAAGAATGATAAACCAGTTTGTTTTACTCTAAAAGCTTTAGAATATCCTGTCACGAGGCTGAACGCTATTTATTGCAGAATGTAAAAAGGAGCGGCAAAGCTGAGGAACCGGGAAATTTAGGGAACTGTTTTTGCCAGTTAGAAGTGGAAGTGCTTACATGCTATATAAGCATTGTATTTTCACTGCCATGATATACCTATATCACTACTGCGGTATGGTGGGTTTTTTTTTTTTAAGTCTGTGATTTAGACCACTACCAGTCCGTATGGAAAGGAGCTGTGTTTTTCAGCCTGTATTAGTGCTAACGAAGTCCTGCAATCAGTGAAGTCTTCAGGAAAATGGAAGGTACATTCAGCCAAGAGGAAACCCTTGGCTTCGCTGCAGTCTAAATAGAGGGCAGAGCTTTGGGGAGGAGGAGAATTATTTTCCCCCTGCTGCTGCCTCTGTCCCGAGGCTTGTCCTCTCCCCATTGACATGCGTTTTCATTTCACATAAAACCTAAGAAAAGATTTCGGAAAGAGGCATAATTAATCAGATGTAACAGGAAGGGAAAATACACGACAAGACATATGTTAATGCCCTGGCTTCCCGGTGAGGATGAGAGTGATATTTAATCTAAAGTTAAATACCACGTGGCTTTGACCCATTGCTAATGAGCTGGTGTTTGGTTGAAGGTTGAAAGTCTTCTGGGGAGAAGTTTTAAACCGAAGTGATTATGTGTGTTTGCTGCTTCGCCTGCGCAGTGGCTGTGAGCTGGGGACGCCTCCCCTCTCCCACCAGTCGCCATGGCCCAGTGCCGGAGCCGAAGGACTGGGTTTTTGGCTGGTTTCTCTTCCTTCAAGACGCAGCCGCAATCTCAGATTGCCTTTTCAGAGTTGCGCTGAAGCCCGTGTTCAAACGCGCGAGATCTGAGCAAGTTTTCTGTCCCCCCTCTCTCTGTTACGGAAAATGGCACAAACCAACGTTGTGTTTGTTTTAGGCTTCGCAGTAGCTGTGCTTCGGCTGTTAGATCTGCGGAATTGGGGACCGGCGCTTTTGAAGGCGATGCTGCGTGTTCTCACCGTGGACGGGCGCAGGTAAACCTGGCTGCGTGTGAGCTGCAGGAGCAACTGTCGTCCTCCCAGCGGGGGGGCCCTGGAATCCCCGGTGTGCTCTTCTGGGCGCGAGAGTTCTGATGAAATGAGGTGTAAAATGCAGATGACAAATTCCAACAGCAAGGATTTGAAATGACTGTCAAATAAATATCAAGGCACTTCCGAAGTGAGTCAGAGCTAAACTGGGATCTGCCTGGGCCCTCATGTCCATCTAGCACTTCCATTTGGCCGTGTCTAAAATGAGCAGGATAAGCCGTGCGTGTCACTTAAAAGTGACTTTTGTAGTTTCCTGGAGGAAACTAGCCAGCCTCTACAATAGATATCCGTTCATCGGCCAGCAGGTTGGGGTTTTTGTATGGACAGAAAGAAAAAGTCCTGTTGCGCCTTTCTTGCAAGCGCAGGAGTGAGATCCGAGAGCTTTCTCGGCGCCTGCGATGGGAAGGCTCTCGCAGTCCTCTGCCCTACACCAGGGACGGGTGTGCAGCACCACACGGCAGGTGTCGGTCTGTATTACTGCGGTGGCTTTTGTCCCTGCCTTCAGGGTGATGCATGTCTTGATGGCACTGGTCTGTTGTCAGGGGGGAAAGGGAACAAATAAGCAATCAGAAAAAAAAAAATAAAATCTTTTTTTCCCATTAGGTTCATGCAGGCCAGGCATAAATTTTCTGAAAAAAAAGTGAAGAAAAAAGTAAAGAAAAAAAGAAAAAAAGGCATTTTATTATTAAATTTTGTATGTTGTTGCAAGCGAGTTAAAAGTCGTTTAAGAAAGCTCATGACAAATAAAAGGGGGCTGAGGGGAGACCTTCTCGCTCTCTGCAGCTCCCTGAAAGGAGGGGGCAGCCAGGGGGGTCGGGCTCTTCTCCCAAGGAACAGGCCACGGGACAAGGGGAAACGGCCTCAAGTTGCGCCAGGGGAGGTTTAGGATGGATATTGGGAACAATTTCTTCATGGAAAGGGCTGTCAAGCACTGGAAGAGGCTGCCCAGGGCAGTGGGGGAGTCGCCGTCCCTGGAGGGATGTAACAGCCGGGTAGATGCAGTGCTTAGAGATACGGTTTAGTGGTGGCTTTTGTCCAAGTTGGGTTGATGGTTGGACTCGATGGTCTGAAAGGTCCCTTCCAACCTGGGCAATTCTATGATTCTATGAAAACCACTGGTAAATTCCTTAGTCGTGTAATTCCACAGCTTTACGTAGGGTGGGCAGGGTGTTTGGGGTGTATATTGCCCGTACGGACACCAAGCACCGCGTTTGCTGTTGCATCCCTGTGGCACCAGGATGGGGGGGCTCCTGGAGGGTGCGGCGGCCGCCTGGCTCGCGGGGCTGGTTCTTGCTCCTGCCCCCTGAACTGGGGCTGAGGAGCTGAGTTCTGGAGGCAGAGCGGGACTGCCAGGAGAAGGCGTTGCCCCTGGGCTGTTTCCAGCTGTGATGGAAGCACCTGCTGGGAAGCTTTCCTGGGCTGAGGGTGACAACAGCTTCACCTGTCCTAAAGCCTGGGTCTGCAGGCGATGAAGTGCAGCCCCCCAGCTGCCGGCGGAGCTAGCTCAGCTTCCTTCTTCATTTCTGGAGGTTTCAGTTGGTTGCCTCCCTCTAATCGCTCACACTGAGGTCCTTTCTATTCTCCCATTTTTTCTTGGGTCTGCTTTGTGGTGGTCCGATTCTCGTTGGGTTCAGAAGCCCCTCTGCTGTATCTCTTCGTAGCTCCCAAATCATGGAATGGTTTGGGTTGGATGGGACCTTAAAGCCCATCCAGTGCCAGCCCGTGCCCTGGGCAGGGACACCTCCCACTGGAGCAGGTATATACCACCTGTCATTAAAAAAACTGATGCAAACGTTCCACATCAGTGTGATTTTCACTCAATATTGTGTGTGCCTGTGTTTTTCCTGAACATCCTCTAGGTGCTTCTCTAACTTTTTCATTTTCCTTTCCTTCCTATTTCACTGCAGATGCCTGGGGATATAGTGATGATTCAGCCTCCAATTTACCTGATTCATCATGCTAAATCCACTGTCAAAATCTGCTTGTTTTAAATCCTGTAATACTGTGGAGACAATTTGTTTTCTAGCCAGAATGTATTATGGCTTTTAGGACTTCTCACTATTTTGAAACTGCAGCCTCAATAGCATTACATTTTTTTTTGTTATTGTTTTTTTGTTGTTGTTGTTGTTCTGTAGGAACAAAAATCCTAGGAAGTATTTTAATCTTTTTTTTTCCTTTTATTTCTTTTTTTTTTCCTCCAGGATTAAGACCTTTAAGTCCCAAAGTCTTTATTTCAGTGAGTAGCATTCCTGCTCCTGAAGCTCCATGTTTTTTTCCTTGCAGGCTTTAGCATCAATCAAATTCTTTTAAATGTCAGCTGTTTTGCTGCCTGTATTATTATTATTTTTACCATTTTAGCTGCTGCAGACTGAACTTCGTTGCTGGTGGAAGTGACAAAGTGCATCACGATATCTTCACTTTGCTGTTTTTTTCCGTAGAACAGGTTATGTTTTGGGGAGGTTGGTGGGAGAGGGTCAGTGTTTTGGGACTAAAGTGCAGTGACTGTAGATGGTTTGGGATGAAAATATCAGGGAAATCCTTTCAATTTTTGGCACTCAAGCTGGCTTTAGAACTGCCTGTAACTGGTGTGGGTATTTACTTAGTAGGAGCAGAGGAACAACTGGGACCACCTGTTTGACATCACCGGTTATTGTTCTTTTTTTTTCCTTTTTGTTTTCTTTTTTTTTTTTTTCTTTTTCCACATCTGTGGTCATGTCACCCCATGGGAGGGGCTGTTTGCAAGAGCATGTCGCGACAGGACGAGGGGCAGTGGTTGAAACTAGAGCAGGGTGGGTTTAGATCAGCCGTTAGGAAGAAGTTCTTTACACTGAGGGTGGTGAGACGCTGGCCCAGGTTGCCCAGAGAGGGGGTGGAGGCCCCATCCCTGGTGACGTTCCAGGCTGGATGAGGCTCTGAGCGACCTGGTCTAGTGACAGATGTCCCTGCTACTGCGGGGGGGTGGGACTAGGTGGCCTTCAGGGGTCCCTTCCAGCCCAACACATTCCATGGCTCTATGATTCTAAAACCACCGGGCTGGGCTGGAGGGATGGCGGCTCCCCAGGGTCTCGCCAGGCAATAGCACAAACACGGCAGAGGTGATGGGGATGCCCAACAGACCGAGCTCTCCTGGCAGTCAGAAACGCTTCTCCTTTTTCCCCTCGTCCAGATCCGCTCTTGGGTTACAGCAGCCGTGGCTCTGACAACTTGCTTTTAAGTGAAATTATGGATGTGCACTGCAGAACTGCCTGTCTCGAACCCTTACTTGCACAACACATTTCTCTCATTGCTTGGGAGTTAAGAGATGTACATAACTCACTGAACCTAGTTATCAAAATTGTTTAAGAGCTAGAAGTGTAAGGAAAGATAAAAAGTGAAACTATAAGCCATTCTTTTTGCTTTTCCTCTCTTTATTAACGCAGTGAGTTCAGAATGTGTTTGTGGGTCACTGGACTAGGTTCAAAAGCTGTATGCCTTTAGTCTTTTAAGAAATTCTAAACCCAAAACCTTACCCTTCACGAAGCAAGAGATACCATTTGGCAGTTGTAAATTTATGGCCAATTTTAATACGATACTCTCCACCGCCTCACGGCAGTTTTCATTTTGCAGTAGCGATGGCTTGCTCATTAGCCATGATTCTTCCTAGCGCTTTGCTGACCTCAACACCTTAGAAGATTACTTCAGTGATAATTGTTAACTTCAGTGGCACAAAGTTGGGAAGTAACTATGCGCCTTGGTAGTGCTAGGGCAAAAGGCAGGAAGGGTGTGGGTGATGTCTCCCTGCTGTCCATCCTCCCTCTGCAGAGCCCGGCACGGTCGCGCTTCAGGAGATGGGGATTAACGAGTCTCGTCAGAAGAGCTCTTGTCGCTGCTTTACCCAGCAGTTCTCACTGTGGTACTGGTTCCTTTCATCTTGGGGCAGACGCTCGGGGGTGATGCTGTGAGATTCTGTTGTCCCAGGCCTTTCGGCATGCTGTTCCCTTAGTAGTGGTTGGCTGTTAGGTTTGCCGTTTTTCTTCGGTCTCTGTAATACGCTTTCACCCATGAGCATGGATGGATGGATGTCTTCCTGCCCAGTCTCTGGGGTCCTGCACTGGGGCTTGCCAGAAAGCACCATCTCCTTACTCCCAATTCTCAGTGCGGCATCATTTCTGATCTATTTTCTTTTCGGTCATTTGAAATCAGACGTCACTCATGGGGAATTTTGAGAAGTTAGGGTGAGATGAGTGCGTTGGTTTGTAGAAACCCTGCAAGGTACGGCTGCTCTGGAGGTATCTGTGCGGTGAACTTAGAGCTGGTAGCTCTAATGGAGAGGAGGGGGAGAAAGAGGATGACAACATGCCCCACAGAAGCGACAGCTTTGCTGGAAGGGGTTTTCCATGTAGCTGCTGTTCAAGTGCCAACCCTTGAGCATGCTCAAAGCAGAATCTCTGAGATAGGTGGGAAGAAAAGCTCAGGAGGGACTCGGAGAGTTTTCAGGGCTGTGCCTAATAAGTGCTAGGAGATTAGGATTTTGCAAAATTGTATGTAAAGAAAAACCTGTCCTAGATGAAAGCTGGCGCTCTAAGACCTGCTCGTGCACACAGGTACGCGCACGCTCATGCACACACCCCAGTAACTCCTGGTAGGGGTTTCTTTGTACGGTGCCTGCTGTAACGGGTAGGTCTCGGAAAGACACAAGTAAAGCAGAAAATGCAGCAGCTGCAAAACCAGACAGAAGTGCAGTGTTGCAATAGGAGGTCTGAGGTGTTTGTGTGACACGTATTTTGTTTTATTTCATTTTCCCAGAATTAAAAAAGTGATGCTGTAGGTGGGAGCATGGTACTCCTGGAAGTCAGTCCTGTGACACCAGATTTTCATATGGCTGAGTAAATAGATGTCTGGAGTGAAGCTGGGTTGTGGTAGGGAGTGTGTAACAGGAGAAAATTCCAATGTTCACACAGAAAAAATGACCCATTCAGGAGTTTGCTATTATTTGAAATATTGCCCGACAGTAGAGCGAGATAGTACACTAATTTCTCGTTGCAGATAATAGTTTGCCCTATTGAATAGAGGGGTTTCAAATGTGCCTTCCAGGTCTAAATTTCATTTTGATCCTACAGGAGTATTTCATCTGATGAGTTATGACTTACAGGACAAGCTCCTTTCTCAGGATTGAACGTGTCATTGATTCTCCAGACAGGACTGGTAATACGGTGCCACTTCTCTTTGAAACTTGAAAAAGCTAACTGATGTCAGATGTTTCCCAAGTTGCTTCTATCAAATGACATCTAAAAAAATTCTAAGAGCTAAATTCTCCCTGCTCGCCTGCTCAAAGGTTTGAGGAGAGAGGTAGAAGGAGGTAGAAGTGATGCCGTGAATCTGCCCAAGCTAATGGTGCTCAGAAATTAATTGTTAGGCTTGCTCTCTTCTTAAAAAAGCATTTTTTCTCGGTAGCATGTTGTGAGGTTTACCGCGATAGGAAAGCATAATGTTTTAAGAGTTAACAGAGAAAAGAATGGTTTCTCCAACTGAAACAACACACAATTTTTATTGGGAACTGGCTCAGAAGTCAGTCAGGAACTCTGCCGCTAAAAGCTATTATTAATATAATAGCTTAATAAACACCGATGGCCACAAAGTTCTCTCCAATGAGCCTAATACATGGGGAAGCCAAAAATGTGCGATGGCCCTTTGCCCGGTGCCAACGCAAAGAGCAGATTGCCTCCTACCGTGTCGCTGATGTTATTTCCCTCAGCCAGCTTCAGCGTTTTTCTGGAGGTTGAACATTTACTTTAAACAGTCCTGAGTCTGGTGTATTTATCACGACCTAAAGGCGTCACTACGGCAAGTTGGTCTCGTGTGCCGATCCTGTGGAGACGGCTCTTAGCAGGCCTGACATCTTGGCGACTGCGGAGAAACCTCGGTGCAAGTTTTTACTAAACCCCAAGAATGCTTGGATTATTTTGATTATTTTTTAAATGCCCTCCTATTCCACAACTCGTGAATTAGAGGGCGGTAGCAAACAGTGTGTTTTACTGCAATAGAACACCTCTTTCAGCCACCCTTTCAGCTCTTGCGATGAGCAGTCTCTTTTTGGTCTTGCCTCTTTGCTTTTTCTGCCTGTAGTTGTGAGAGGAGACTATTTTTCAGAAAACTGGGAGAGAACAGGGAGGGGACGGAAGCGCAGTGCAAGAAAGCAAAGGAGAAGTGAAAGCAGAGGCGGAAAAGAGAAAAGATCACCAAAGAGAACCAGAAATACAGCCATAGGTGCCCACAGGGAAAAGATGTGAGTAACATACATATGTGTGTGTACGTACGTATGTCTGTCTAGAAATCACTTAAACAAACAGATGATAAATGAAAGAGGCAAAAAGTAACCTAAGGAGCTCATATTGCAGCTAGGGAGAAAAAAAAACAATGAAGAAGAGCGAAATGGATGTCGGGTGACGTGAGGCAATGGTGTCGGGAGAGTCCTGGAGTGGAGGAGGTTTGATTTGTGCAAATGGTTTTATAATAATAGGTGGTTGGTAGCAGACAAGGTGAGGCTGACTTCTGCACGCTTGTACGCAAAATATTTTGTTCTCTAAAAATGTTAAGAACTGTAATTCAGAAGGAACTTTAAAGCTGAAAGATTGGGACGTTTCCCGTGCAGACTCCGGCAGCCCTGCCCAGCTCAAGGCACGTAGGCAAGGAGGCACCTGCAACAGGGCAGGACGGGGATGAAGTAAAAGCGTTTTAGATTGAAAAAGTGGTTTGAGGCTGATTATGTTTCTGGATGGAAGGACGCGGTCCGGTTTTGGCTTGGTATATCTGTGTTTTGCTCTGGCCACTGAAGGGTCGTTCTGGTGTAGGTTTCTTCACCCTGAGGTCGATCATTGCAGGCTCTGCAAGAAATGTTGGCCACACAACTGGAATGAGTTGCCCCGCTCTTGGTGGCTTTTTTTTGCTGAATTACTAGGCTGTAGGTAGTGCAGAGCCTGGCCAAAGAGCAGAGGAATGGCTGAGATGAGTCAGTTAGAAGCAGGACGTAGGCACCTGAAGTCGTCTCCGTGCAGCATGGTAAGGAGTTTTGAGAAGATTTCCTTGTTTGACCTGAGCAATTAGCCAATAAGTGAGAACGTGGTTTTTATTTTCAACACCACCCAATGGGTTTCAGTGAAGTGTCTCAGACTAAGCAGAGCCAGTAAAATGCTTCCTTTTCTGAAGAATTCCAGACCAGTTTTCATCTGTTGCTCTTTTATGTCTGCTTTCTAACTGCGCCTGGGAGGCGAAATGTCAGTGTCCCGGGTTTGAACCTCTTGCCTTTCTAGTTCCAGTTCTTCCCTTCTTCCCCATGCCGCCCTGGCCCGCCTGCGCCCTCGGTTTGAAGGACACATCTCCCTGCCTGTGCGGGCGCAGTAGATCTTGTGGTTTCAGCTATTTCATGAACCAGTTGATAGTCATTTCTTATAAGCTGTTGGCTTCCGTTCCGCCCTCCTGCTTAAAGACGAAGAGCTGGTGATTATCTAAGTTTACCAAACCTTTGAAACAAGCAGAAAGCCAGGCAGCGCCTACGACTTGTTCTCCTCTTGCTGGTTACCTTGGAAATAATTCTGAAGGGAAAGCTCAGCGTAATCATAAGAATAAATAATTGCAACAGTAATGACATTTATTAGGTGCGTTTTTAGTGACTTGGTCATAGGCTGTAGCCTCAAATAGCACTGCACGTTTTTCTTCCAAGAAAGCCGTAGCACGTTTTCCCGTAACACGTCCGTACTGGGGTTCTCTGAACAGCTGGACTGGTCCGATGTGGCCTTTCTGCTTAGGCTTACAGCTAACAAATGGAAATGCGCCGCGGTGCGTCGGCTGCCTGCGGGCACACCGGGGACCGCTCTGGTTTGTTGGGTCGTTTTGGTTTTTTTTTGGTCTTACGTAGTAATATAAAAAAGGAAAACTTCGTAAAAGTGTGCTTTCTTCTCTCTTACAGTGGTCAAAAAAGTGAAAGCCTTTTCTTCATCACGTACGAGCGGAGAAGGTTCATGTACCACGTGCCAATTTGACAAGGAAAATATACTGCTTCTGCTCAGACATGCATTTATCTCTAAAGTGTTCTTCCCAACCAGTTGTATATTAAATGCAAGTACTTCTTCTGGCAAACATCTCTGCTTGCCTTCTTGCTGTTCGCTCCTCATTTTTTTTTGTCTTAACTGGGTTCCAACCACAGTGTAACTCCATTTTGCCCTCTGAAAATTTGCCTTTTTTATGGTGTTTTCTCCTAATGCTCTGTAAAAGAGGCTTCAAAGTCTAAATAAATGATGTTGTCTGTTCGTCCCTTCTTATTTCAAAGACTTCTAGCAAATCTCTTCTTTTCAGAACCTGCATAATTTTCACTATTTAAATCAAGGTTTCAACTGTTTTCCTAAAGTAAAATTTGTTAAGCTCTAAATCCTAAAGTGGCATTACGCTTTTTCTTTCTTTTCCTTTCTTTTTTTTTTTTTTTTTTCCCCTGCGGAAGCGCCGTGGTGTTTGTGAACCTGCTGCTTAATTTCCAGTCCTGTGTGACAAGGGGGAACCGCAAATCTGTCACGGTAACCTTGGATGCTTTTCTTCATCGTTCCATTGCTTGTCCAAGGTGACTGGCACCAAAGGACCGCAATTTTTTTTTTTTTAAAGAGCGAAGGATACCAGAGGTACGTCAATTTTAAAGAACTGTTTCTTAACCCTGTGCTACAGAACAGAGGGGTCTGTGGAGTTCCCTGGGGAAGTCTCTATACTGGTCTTACTTGTCCTGGTCTTACTTGTCCTGGTCTTACCTACTTCCCCATCAGCTGATGCTGAAAACAGGGTGCGGGGCTAAATCTACCCTTGAGCTACGTGGCATTGGTGTTCCTGTGTACGTGCTGTAATACATAATATCACGTTACTGAGTTCGAAATGCCTTCTCCCCCCAAATACCTTGTCTCTATGCACAAAGAATATTATTTACAAATTTATTTGTGAAAACACCCTTTGTCTAGATACTTCACAGTACGATTTAACTTGCCTGCTGTTTTGTTTAACATTGTCTGGTAACGTCATGGCCCTGGTGATGCTGTAGAATTTCTTTGGATTATACTGGAAAAAGAAAGTTTAAACAAAGCTGTACTACTTTGTTGTTCCCTTCCTTTGAGCAATATGAACAGTGTTTGAATATTCTGTATGGCTTGATAGTTTCATTTATAATAATTTCATGATTTACAGCTCTTTGGTTATTTCATTCTCCAAGGAAGCACTCAATATGAAGGGATGAGGCTTTCAGGGTCTTTTATAAACAATGTGTCAGGTGTAGAGTTAATAGAGTTCAGATTTGATGCTCCACAGAAAACCCTGAGAAAACAAGAAATTGTCTTTAAAGGCAGAGAGATATCCTGTAGGTAGGAATAGCTGAGTGACAATCCAGCCTGTTTTCAGCGCTTTTGGCTGCCGCTCCCAGCCAGCACCACGGTGCGTTTAGCAGTGTTGCTAATGTGATTATCTGTTGGCATTGCCCTGCTTCTTGCTGTAATTAATTTCCCTTATTAGCTTATTATTCCCTTATTCCTTATATTACCTTACTCTTTGTGAGAGGATGATAGTATGGTAGTAGAAAGTAACACTTTCTCTGTTTTCACTCTGGTTTCCCGTCCTGGCCCCGTGTCCGGCTGCTCCTGGCCACGTCTCCTCTTCCCCCGGAGTCCCGGTGCTGCTCCCACAAAGATGAATTGGACAATCCGTCTTCAAGGCAGGAGCTCTGATGATTTGTAGAAAAACTATCATCACGAATAGGACAGCCAATCTATCACATGGGGCCATCTCCTTTATCCTTCATTTCATCCCTCTTTATTGCAATACTTTCACGCTCACCCTCTTGACTCTTCTCTCCCTGATTTGAACTCTGCCGCTCTGTAGATTGCCTCAAAAATTGGGGAAATGGAAGCATAACGTCATTTAAAGCACAAAAGTGCAGATGATGTGCTGCGTTTTGCGTGCTCGGTGTGGGTGGGCAGTGTGCCCCTCGGCCAGCCCCACAGCCGAGCAGCGCACGCAAGCCCTCCGCAGTCCTGCTGCCAACTGCAGACCTTTTCTTCTGGCCTGCAGGTACGGCCCTCGTGGGACATCAGGGATGCGAATGGCGTGAGGCTGCTGGACAGTCACCGCCTTGTTCCTCAACACGTCCAGGAGAGCCTCAGCAACCCAGAGGAGCACGTACACCGGTCTACCCGAGGTGATGCAGCAGTCCCCCTTCCTACTGCAGCTGGTTCTGACGTCTGCAAGGCCAAAGATAACTGGAAGTTTGCATTCTGAGGGACCAAAGAAGGTCACCTTTTGCACTGAAGGTAACCTGTTATGGCTAATCGAAGGAGGGTGTAAAATGAGCTGGATAAAACAATGAACACCTGCAGCAAATTATGGTGTCCTGCCCTGAATCCCATTTTGAGGAAACACGGATAGTACCACGGCAAGAAATAAATAATGCATTGACTTAATTCTGTAAAGAATTAATGTTTCCTCTTTAGAGGGGAATAGTCACTCACACAATTCTTTTAGCTTGCTCATCTCCAGAACAGAGGGAACAGCTGCCAGTGGCGGCATTTCTGTGGGTGTCCAGCTGAATCTCACGTGGGGGTTTAAAGGCGAAGGCCGACACGCAACTGGAGACCTGGGTGGTGGTACGTCGGCTGCCAGGGACACGCAGCTGACATAATGTGAACCATTCACAGCTGCTCTCATCCACGCCACTGTGGCACTGCTTCAGTGCTTCATTACCTACTCTGCAGACCTTAATTGTCTGCTGTGCCAACAGACGATACCAAATTCAGGGTATAGTATAAATAAACTTAGATAAATCCCTTCTGTGCTAATTTTGGACCTACCTGATAAGGTGTGGTCTATGAAGGGCTTCTTTGGGCCAAGGGTGCTTTTTGAATTTAGATCAAGTTCATATGTAAGATTTTTTACTCTTAGATGACAATTTTATTATGGCTGGTGTGATTTTTCTTGTGTATAATGTGAAAATTTTGGCTTCTCCATCCCGGTTTTGCCTTCTACCATCAATAATAGCCTTTGGCAGAGGTTTTGAAAACTGACAAATTGTTGGATCTAAAACAGGTTTGCCCATGGATGAAATATATTCTTGGTCAAAACCTTCCTGAGATAAATCAGGAGCACCACTGCTTGTTTAATTTACAAATTTTAGAACTCATGAGGGAAAAACGAAATAGCCGACTGATGGAGAGTTGCTTGTTCATTTGCTTTTTATTATATAAATGGTACATGGATAACGAGCGACTGAAACAGCCAACCAACTTTTGATTAATGTATTTGATACAGTTGCTCAGAAGGGAAAACACATTCTGAACAATTTGTTGTTGTTTGTAATGAGCACATGATATGACAGTAGTGATTACATTAATGAATCAATTAAGTGCAATGCAATTTGAGTTGGATGGAGCTGGTGACGGCCAACGGTGCAGCCACCACCGGGAGAGTTACTGAGGAAACCCCATCAGATCTCAGCCAACCTGTTTGTGCAGGGGAGGTGCTTTGGGGAGCTGGAGAAGACAAGGAAGCAGGTGGTGGAAGAGGAACATACTTTGGCAACCTGCGTGTTTCGGAACATGGCAATTATCTTTGTCACTTGGGTTGGACCAGATCTGGTCCCTGACCCTCTGGAAGGAGCAGAGGTGGATTTTGAGGGACTGAAATTCATCACCAGATGCTTCTCTCTGAATCTGTTCAGGAAGGAGTCATCTGGCTCCTGGAGCAGCAGCAAGAACGTTTGCATGCTTGCTGCTGGCCCTTTGCACAGTTGGCCATAACAAGTGTTTTAACAGAAATCACAGAATGTGTTGGGCTGGAAGGGACCCCTAAAGGCCATCTAGTCCCACCCCCCTGCACTAAGCAGGGACATCTGTAACTAGACCGGGTTGCTCAGAGCCTCATCCAGCCTGGAACGTCGCCAGGGATGGGGCCTCCACCCCCGCTCTGGGCAACCTGGGCCAGCGTCTCACCACCCTCAGTGTAAAGAACTTCTTCCTAAGAAATGCTCTATGCCTGCAGTGTTTCCGTGTACTTTCTAATAGTATATGAAAAAACCATTACTGCCAATGTGTTTTTTGTTGTGGTTCATCAAAGTTGGAGTCCATCTGGTTTGAGCAGTGCACAGCATAGGCTGTGGGATTTCTCTGAGCTAATTCAGGTCCACTAATGCAGATTGAACTGGAACATTTCTTGCAGAGAAACATTCAGTCTTGTGTTAAAGACCTCTGCTAGCAGGGCGTCCATGGGAACCCTTGGTAATTTTCTTCAGTCATTAATTATCCACACCATTACTTCAAGAGTTTCTTTTTTCCGGTGTGATTCTGGCACTTTTCCACCTGTAACCCCTGGAAATTGATATACGCTCGTCTCTAGATTGAAGTGCTTGCTATAGCAGATTTTCATTATCCTTTTAGGTTCTTAAACTGTGATCAAAGTTCCCCTTCACCTTCTCTTTGATGAACTAAGGAGTCTGACCTCTGCAGATCTTTCTCTCTGGTCCTACTTTCTAATCCCTTAATATGTTTTTGTAGCTTTTCCCTTAACACTCTCCAGTTTTGAATTATGGAGTACTGCTCAGATAAATCTTTTAAATGGTTGTTTTTTAAGCCATGAGAACTGTCCAGGCCCTTGGCTGGTTTCAGCGGTGGAAGGTGAAGAACTGGTCATTCTGTTTTTCTCTTCTGGACCTGTCATTCATTTGCCGAAGGACTTTCTCTTCACCAAAACGCAAGTCTTGCTCCTACTTTCACTGGGAACAGCCGCTTCCGTGTGCCTCAGGCGTATGTCACTCAACTCGCAGTTACTTCAAACCTAAATTATGAGTGTCAAAACTCTAATGTTTAGATGAAATACTTTTGGCTTTTTCTCAGATGAAATTAGTTAGACATTTTGACCTGAATTTGTGGCTAGTTGTCACGTATATAAACTGCTTTAAATGCAGACTGCCTTCTGAAAAGGCCTATTCCAGCCGGAGCTGGGTGCCTACAAAGCACGTCCCGGCTGGTGGGAGATGGGTGTAGCACGCACATCTCCTCTGAGGTTGCTGTGGAGCTTCACCTAATCCTTTTTAATAGCTTGAGATGTATTTTAACTAGTCTATACAAGCACTGCATCCAAGCAATTGTGCGTGCAGCTATTTTATCGTTAGGCGAGTCTGTGTGCCGTCTGCCGTTAATGGATATCTACGTCTGACAGCTGGGGGTTTCGAGCATGAAGCACATGTCCAGCGGCTCGCTGAGGAGCGGGCTAATTCTACATGATCTTCTCCTTAGGCATTTTGCTATCATCGTCCAAGCAGTTCCTGTTCTACCTTGCGCAGAGCAGGAGGCAACTACCGTACGCCATGCGCAGTGCTTGTAGCAGGTCCTTTTATTCATTTGGGAGATGAAGGATGATCCCATTAGAAAAAGGATTTCGGTTGGGATGTCTGTAGCTTGGCTCTACACTTCTCCTGTATTCTTTGCTGGTGATTGTGTCTTTTTTGACTCTTTCTGTCCTTCAGCACGTCACCATTGTCTCAGATCTAGTGTCCAGTCCCTCCTGTATATTTTTGGGTTCATTAAAAGAACCCTGCAAGCACAGAGCTGAGATGCTGGAGTGCTTTAATTAAAGCCATGTTTCAGAGAAGGTGTTTGGTGTGCCGTGCAAAAATTGAACATCTTATGTAAAACCTAATTTGAGAGACTTGACAAACTGTACAGGATGAAATTCAAGTAATGGATTTCTTGCTAGCTCAGTAAAGAATAAACACTTCTCTTGCTCCTGTTGTTGTGTACAGAGGCATAATGTGCCGTGCTAACGCTTGATTTGACACGGAACACGCCAGATATTTTGTGTGTAAAATGGAGTAATTTAACAATGTAGTAGGAGAGAAGAGGGTGAGGTTTAACAATAAAAGGCAGTACTTCTTCATGCAGTTCATACTTAAATTGGGGGAATTGTAACCATTGCACAGTGCAAAAACTACAGATGGGCTCAGATAAAGGGGTAAGCAGTAAAACGTAAAAATAAGAATGGACACTCATGCAAAATAACATTGCACGTGTGTCTTGTTCTGCCGGTTATGAGGTACCAGCTAATGGCCACTTTGAAAGAAAGGCTACTGTTCCAGAAAAACCTTAAGTTTATCAGGAACTGTCTCTAGACAGCTTTTCCGTGAAATTAAGCTTCTCTTGACATGTACGCTTTTGTGTGTTTGGCCTCAGTCGCTGCGTCTCTTCCCTGAAAGTGTCTGTCGTGCCTGAATAACCGAGGGTAGGCCTACATAGTTCCGTATGGGCTTAAGAAGAGAATTTTGCTAGATCCATGAATATTTTAATATTTATTTAGCATAAAAAGCAAAACCGCTGTGTTTTTAGCGGCTGCAGTGGGACTGATGAGGATCGTTCCTGCTTCAATGCAGAAAACTGTCCTTTTGTCATGTTTGAATACAAGTCCCTGCAGCGGCGCTCAGGTCTCCGGATGCTGTAGGAACACGTATGACAGCAATACATGCCTTTCTGCTTGTTTGTCATTAACTAACTACTAGGAAGCACAGAAGGAGATTTACAATAGTCAAACTAGATATAGTGTAATGTAGCATTAAATTAGCTTTACTGTAATGACACTTCACTATGTTATTTGCCCTTTGCCATTCCTACAAGACTGCTCTTCTTAACAAGAAAGAGAAATTTGAATGCTTTACAGCTAGTTCCTTCAAATCCTCTAATTTTCTCATTAATGCTTTTGATTTATTTTGCCTCTGACATTAATTTATTTTTCAGAGTAATTCTGATTGCTGTTACATTCACTTGGAAAGTTTAGATTTTCGTTTTTTGAATCTGATTACTGGCATCCTAGAGTGTCCATCCTCACTGCTGAGACCTGGAGACAGTATTATCCTTCATTAGTGTCACAGTCTTTCTGATGTAAGGCTTTGCCTTTCTATTGATCTTTGAGTTACATCTGATTTTCCTACTTCCAAAGCCATCCTTCTCGCTTTTATTCCTCTGTAAGCACAGGAGTAGGCAGTTATTTTTCAGTGCCTTCTAATGGCCGTACTTACTGTACCTATCAATACTCCTATACTTCTCCCATGGACGATGTATTTCTAAGTTGGTTATCAGCCATAACCCTTATGACGTAATATGGTCCCGTGGTATAGTTTGATAGATATATAGCCCGTATTTATGAACAAACCACTTGAGTTCGGCAGGGCTGTACGCTGGAACTGGAGGAATCCTGTCGGGGCGATGCTCTCTGCGTCGTGTGATATCAAAATGTCATACCGTATGTGTTGGATTTTACTATCTGGGTCTTGATCTATATAGGTTTTAGAGAGCACGGGTGCTGTTGTGAGACTACTGCAGTTTGGGGAGTGCGATATTGGTTTTGTTCTGGTGTGGAAAGTTGCTCCACGGTTTCTGTTCAAGCGATAGTTAAATATCTCCATGTTACGTACCAAGCTTCTGCCTTCACAAAAGGTTGCTGATCTTCTGAGAGAAGGAAGATATTGTAACCAAAAGGAGATCCTTGCCTGATAAATCTGTGTGACTTCTAGAAAGTGACAGGTGGCAGTCGTTGGCTGGCAAATGCTTCACAGGTTTTAAGATGTTCCGATGACAAAGCTGGACAGACCATATGCATCTCTGGGTCACAAACAGCTGGTGAGTGCCGTACCTTCAGCTTCATCCAGTTCCAAAGGCATCACCTCCAGCAGTTATTCTGGTTTTAACGGGGAGTTAGGAACTATGGGTACAGTAATGAAGCTGTATCTGCCACCTGAGAAAGCCCGTAGCATTTCAATGGTTGCTTTTTCTGATAGCTCATTGCAATGTGACTGAACTAAAAAACTGTAATTTCACAATCTCTTTTCATGAGGTTCTTCTTTGTCTTAAGCTACAAATCCAAATTTTTGTATATTAAAATACATACAAAGGAGACTAAAAAAAGCAATGTGAGTGTTGGCCAATGCCTGAAGAGTTTCACCAGTGTTCGCAGATTAAAAGCCTGAATGAAATGGGAGCTTTCAGGGCTTTTTCTCATATACAAGTCATTTCTCATGTGTATTGAAATGTAAGCGTGCATATGGTGCTTTTTACTTTTAATGCACTCTGTTTGCTTTAATTAATCATATGGAATTGTATATGAGAGGCATATGGAAAAATTTCAAAACTACTCTTCAGAAATAATGAGCATTTCAAGCAGATCTCATTTCCATTTCCAAGCTTCACTGCTTTTTTGGACACATGCGGTTCCATGTCAAAACACTGACCGGATGACTTGGTGTCTATGGGAGGTTGGATTTCCAACCGCTGCTAACTTTGAGTTGAAGAATGGTAAAATCTGGGACAACGATACTAAAAAGCCTCTTTTTGCACTCACTCTCCCTTTCTCACAACTCTTGTGCTCTTGGTCATCCCAGTACGGCTCAGTGAATCACGGGATGTTTGCACCGAACTCTCTGCTCGGGGTGATGCTAGAAATGCTACATCTCTTGAAAGAAACCATTTCTTTGTTTCTTTCAAGAGAGAAGGAGAAAACCAGCTTGGCCATGGGTGGTGAAACTGCTGATAAAAATGCAAAATCAGAGATGAAGTAGTGAAATAGGTCTTCTGAAGTCTTTGAAGCTGTCTTAAGACATGGGAAATAATTTTATTACAATGTAAAACAGGAGGGGAAGGAGGGAGAGGAGGAGGGAGACTTGGTTTGTCTGTACTTGGCTGGATTTTCTGACTTCCTTGAGCATTCAACAGGAGGTGGTAGGAAACACCATTAGCAGTGGCAGACATCAGAGTCCAACCTAAATATCCAGATAAAGAAGACTGCAGCGAGCTCTAAGGAAAGGAGACTTTGGTTATTGGCCAAGCCAGGCTTGCTGTTGCCATAAGGTACTTCTCAAGCTTGCCCAGCAGAAGTGAAATCAGCCCTGTCACGGGACAAGCGGTGACGAGCATCTCAGGGAGGTGGGAGCTCCCATCTGCTGCTTCACCACCACTTTACTACCCCAGGAACCGACAGCAAGGTTCCTCCTTGCAAGGTTATGGATTTGCTGGGGGATTACGGCACTTAGACACACATTTAAATCTGGCAGGTTGGTGGCAGTGTCCCGGACATCAGCACTGGCTGTACATCGGCCCAGGGAAGATGGGATAATGTTTGGAACTGTGTTAGTTGTTTTTTAAATAGCCTTACCTTCGCCAGGCGTGCAGCAGAGCTGAGCCAGAAGCGAAGTTTTGAGTTCCATCTTTAGTTAAGGTTGAGGCAAAGCCCAGCTGTAAATGTCAGCTTCCCGGAGCCTATCCATTGATGTGTTAGGAACAAAGACTCGGCTTCAGAGCCATTAGAAGTCCCTGGAGTAAGTTTGGCAAGAACGTTCGACTTCTGAATACTAATACCCAAAGCATAAGCAAGGCTGTGAGGAGGAAATTGGGGACAAACCGTTCAGAACTCAGTGCAGTTGCAACGTGTTGCAGTTACGTTCGTGTAGTGTTAAGACCGATCTGGTAAGAATGCTGCCAGGCAGAATAGCAGAGCAAGAACGTTCTCCAAATAGTAATGGATGAGAACTGGTCAAGGTTGCTTATGTTGGATGTGTTTAATATAAAGAACGTGGTATAGTTTTGTTTTCAGTATATTTTTGTTTTCAGACACCTCCGTTGCATACACGAGTGGAATACTTGTCCTGGTCTTTGTCCACTGCAGGTATTTTCTGTAAAGAAAAAGGTTTTGTGTCATCACAAGTGTCACTCAAGTGCATTTTAAAAGTACTGTAATTAATCATGAATAGATATAATTATAGAAGTGCTGAGGCAAGCCTGAATTATCGTCAAACACAAGAAGTGCTTCAGGGCAGTCAGGGAGGGCCACAGATTCAATGACTTTTTCCTGTTACCTTCTGCGGCCTCTTAATCCAACACCCCTCTGAAGTTATGAAGTTAATGAGTAGAATTCGAGCATTTTTATTACAAGAATTCTTGCTGTATGTTGACCGTTTTGCAATGAAGGAATTGCTCTCTTTTACTTCTGTTTAAGGAACCCAAGCTGCAGTCGGGAGCTGCTGTTGCTGCTCCTTGGTGGATCTGAGCCCCGGAGCTCCGGCTGCAGCTGATAAAGCCTGGCCCCAAACCGGGCTTGCTTAGGCTGAGCTGGTTTGTGGGACAAGGTCTTGGTGGCACAGGGTTCAGGCTGCACTGAAGGCTGCGGCTGTACCTCCCCTGCTCCTTCTGCTCTAGCTGGCTACGTTAAAATGAACGTCGGTGTGCCACCGAGCTGCTATTGCCCTGCCTCATTGCAGTGGAGACATCCATGGAGTTGAATTTCACGGGTCAAATTCTCCATAAAATTCATATTTGCTGTAAGAGAATGGCAGTCAACGGCTAACTTCTCTTTAAGAAAAGCATGATGTGTAACATATTCTATAAAAAGTTCTGTGCACGTCTTCCTAGGTGACCAACTGACACGTCTACGGACTCTGTCTGTGCTTAGTACAAAAGATGAGTCCGGTGCCATTGGCAGCAGGCGTTACAGGGAAATAAAATTAGGTCAGCCCTGATAATTAAGGTAGAATTTCTTTTAGCTAAAATTATTTTTAGGCTAAAACAGATGTTGAGGATAGTAATTGTCACACACAGTACAGTTCTCCTGTTTGTCTATCCATGATGTGAATGCAGAAGTTGTAAATCACCTCTAAATATCTGAAAGTCATGCAAATAGCTTTCAGTCACAGGGAAACAAACTCATTTTATTCCCAGTCAACCATACGTGCAATACAGAAATGCTTTGCATTTCAGATGAAATACACCTTGGGATGTATAGATAATCCTGGTTAACAGCTGTGAATGTCTCTCTATATAAAAAAGGTCACAATTTTACCAACAATACTCTCATTTGAATGCAAGAGTTGGCATTTGCTTTTCAGTATTATAGTGTTTGCAAACAAGTCTGGGAAGCATTTTCACAATGAGACTATATTAAACATATGGGGCTTATATTACAGTATGTACATAAAATTTCAATTTGTAGAGGGCTGTAGTGGCGAAGTACTCGGGAGGCTGGGTCTCTGGGAAGGGCGGCAGAGCGCTTGGTGCGAACTGAAATGGCTCTTCCTGTGTTTTACATAAAGGAAAGACTTTTTCTGGGTTTGTTTAGCTTTTTGCAGATCTGTGATTCATGAGGGACTGTGGCAATATAGCTACTGTTTGGCTTACCCCTGGAATAACGTTACAGCATAAGGCTAACATTGAAAAAGTAATCTGAAAATATGTGAAGGTTTTAACTGATAACAACAGTGAGGAGCTTTGGATCCACAGCAGTTGGTGCTTCTCCTGTACGGTTTGGCACTGGTTTGCAATGACTTTCTCTCAGACTCCTTCTCCAATGGCATGGAAACCTCATGCATCTTGGAGTCCTTGGCACATGAAGGACACGGAGCTGTTGGAGCGGGGCCAGAGGAGGCCCTGGAGCTGCTGGGAGGGCTGGAGCCCCTCTGCTGGGAGGACAGGCTGAGAGAGCTGGGGGGGGTCAGCCTGGAGAAGAGAAGGCTCCGGGGAGACCTTCCAGTCCCTTCCAGTCCCTCCAGGGGCTCCAGGAAAGCTGGGGAGGGACTCTGGAGCAGGGAGGGGAGCCATGGGACGATGGGGAAGGGTTTGACACCAAAGAGGGGAGATTGAGATGAGATGTGAGGCAGAAATTGTTGGCTGTGAGGGGGGTGAGCCCCTGGCCCAGGTTGCCCAGAGAAGCTGTGGCTGCCCCATCCCTGGAGGGGTTCAAGGCCAGGTTGGACGGGGCTTGGAGCCACCTGGGCTGGTGGGAGGTGTCCCTGCCCAGGGCAGGGGGTGGCACTGGCTGGGCTTGAAGGTCCCTTCCCACCCAAACCATTCTCTGATTCTATGACCTTGACCTGTTTGATTGCCTTCTGCCTTCAGGCTACAGCAAAAACACTTCCCGTCTGAAGAGCAAACTCTACAGCATGTCCCGACGCCTGCCCAAGGCTCCGGGCTGTGGAGCAGGAATGTTATGGCACTGACGGGTGGGGTGTGAAATGAAATTTTCCTGTCCAAGACAAGCCTGTGGTACACCTATCAGTAAGGTAAGGTTATATTTCCTGCACGCTTGCCAGCTGTGTCAACATTTTCCATTGATGTCATAATTTTTACAGGTTCATTTTGGCTTCAACACTCCTAGCAATCAGTGTCCGGGACCCCTCAGAAATACAAGACCATGCCTGTCCCTCACAGCACGGTTGTCTAGTAAGGAAAGTCTTCAAATTAATGGAGATGAATAACACACATGGAAGAAGATGGCTCTTAGTTTGCGTGTGCTTGGACTGAGATCATTTGTATCTGGAGTAGGTGTGGGAGGTTTTATTGAGTGCTAGCCGTGCTCATATGGTCGCACCGAGGACTGCGGTGGGTGCCAGGCACGGCCGGGACCCCTCCCCAGGGTCTGGTTGCTAAAAAAGCTGCTGGAGTTTTGAGTGTGGAGGCTTCAGGAGCAGACCTGGAAATACCGTGAGGGACACGGGAGTGCTGCCAGAGGCAGCAAGGCTTCTGCTGGCGAGAGCCGGGAGCAGGAGCACAGCGATGTGTGTTGGGGGGGAAAAAACCCAACGGAACAGAAACTTGTAATTGCTGCTTCATGTTTTCATTGCTGTAAGGAGAGGCGAAAGGTGGTCAAGCAAAATAATTGAGAATACCCGTGGGTAAATTCTTACCCCCCTATTTAGAGAAGCTATTAGGCACCTGCCAGAGCAATTAGTGTGTAATGTAATTTCCGTATAATTGCAGAATAATTGCAAATGTGCCAATGTTTTTTCTTTTTTTTTT
>VXBH01007065.1:42649-54598 GCA_013400035.1 Rynchops niger | reverse complement strand
TTTTTTTTTTTTTTTTTTTGGTTAAAGCTAATATAAGTTAATACGCCAGTGATGTTTCTTATGTATCCGCAAAGCACACTTTAATGGACAATTAAAATGTATAAACATGCATTAATCTGAATTAAGTTTCCCATGTCTTTTAACAGGAAGGTGAGCGTGAAATCTAAGGTTCGTTTCAGACGTTCCAAGCCACAGTCCGTACCCAGGCGGCATTTTCAGTAGAGGCAGGCGGTGGTGAGCTGCCAGCGCCCAGCCTGCCGCCTGCCCCACGCACCGGGGAGCTCGGGGGGAGTCGGTTTTAGCCTTCTAAAATCACGTTTCAAGACTTAAACAAAAGGGGAAATCTCCACAGCTGCATTCGTTATCAAGCAACGGTGTTCCCGATAGCTTCAGGCTGCGTAAAGGCTTATGTAAAAGTTTGTTTGGCGGTGGTATTTAACAAATGTGCGTATGAAACGATGGGAAGTCCTTGGCGATTCGCTGGAGGCTGCACTTCTGGAGCTGTACGGAAAAGAAACCCGGCTCAGTCAAGGCTGGCGCTTTGGCTGGTTGGTCTGTCCGGCATCCGTGCGGCAGTTACGGCAGGGTTGTACGGCAGCAAGACATTCCTGGCAGTTCCAGAGGACGAGCCCTGTGGGTTTTGTGGCAGGAAGGAGAGGACGGGGCAGCGGGTGTTTGTGAACCGCGGTTAGACTGAGGAGGTGACGGTGTCTGAGGAGCCAAAGGCGGTTCTGGTTATACCCTCCTGCAGAAAGGGAGTCCTTCCCCGCTGAACAGCCTTTAGACAAATTCATCACAGGGGGGAAAAAGACATAAGGAAATCTCAGGGAAGCAGGGATGTGATGGGAAGAGTGTTTACTACCTGCACATGGCAAAGTTAGAAGTTCCCCCTTAGCAGAGAGATTATGAAATAGTTTTGGTTTTGGCTTTTTTTTTTTCTGGTGGAAAATCCTTTTTCCTTTGAGGAAAAAGTAAGTGACCTGTCACTGCGCAGCCCTTCGCAGACAGCAACGCTGCGTGGCTTCGCAGTCTAGAACATGCCCTGCCTGACTGCGCCCTGCAGTAAAGGGCAAGGGAGGACGAGCAGAGAGAGGAAAAAAAAAAATAAAAAATATATATATATGAGAGAGAGTTTCTCTTTTCTTCACCAGCTTTATATGGACCCAGTTATACCTCTGGAAGTTCTGCTGTCGGTATTCATTTTAGCTGACTATTGGTAGGGAATCCACAGAAAAATGAATACTCTGTCTGTTCCTCAGATCAATTTTTTCTGCAACCAATTTCTCAGTTAAATGGTAAACGAGAAAGACTTTGCGAAAGGCAACGTATGTTCGTCTGTGTCAAAGTTAAGCATCAACTCGAACTAAGTACCGGTCAGATTTTTCCATGCTTGCTAGTTCTTTACTCTTTCGTAAGTTTTATAACATTTTTAGCTCATGTGTTTAAGCTTGCACAATTAAAAATGTTTTACTCTTGAGCCCCGTGGCTAAAAGTCTGTAAGAGAAACAGAACTGATGAAATGTAATGGTTGGTTTTCCCAATGTAAACCAAAATACTTTGGGAACGGGGCAATGAAAGGAGTTTTCAGGAGTTCTGGGTGGAGAAGTGTGCCCAGCCGTTGCCTAACCCATGGGGTTCGGTACTGCCCTCCCTGGGGAGGCTGCAACCCCCCCCCAGTCCTTCCCTTGTACTTGGATGGTGCTTTGGTGTGCGCATCTCTGCAATAAAATTAGATCATACATAATGCCTCTCACTGAATTTTGCCCTTTCAGATGCAGAGGGTCGCATGAAAAATGCTGGTTAGCCATTAAGGCATGTATTTGATTTGATTTGAACGGGAGAGAACCACATTCAAAATAGCGCTCTCGATTGCAGGGCTATAATTTACAAAAGGGAAGCATTTGCTTTATTGAAGCTCTGAAAAATAAGTAGCATTGCGGCCGGCTATTTAAGGTAAGTAGGCAGATATCGATCGATTCAAATAACATAAAATCAACAAGAATACTCTCCCAAAATAACATAAAATCAACAAGAATACTCTCCCATCCTCCTTCCTAACCCCACAGATCAAAGCAGTCCGAAGAGCTGAAGTTTTATTGTCGTTAACTTTATTTTTGGATTGAGCTAAACTCATAACTGCTCAAAACCACCAGAACTCTGCGTCTAGAAGAAGAAAGCTCTTTTTGCGTCCCGATAGCCGTGGTGGTCTGAACGTGGGAGATGGTAAAGGAGTATACTTGTAGGGTTTCCCACTTTACTTTGCGGAGTACTGTCTGAACTTGCATCTTCTTGCCTCAACACCCTTATGACTATTTTATTCATTTTATTTTTAACGCGCTCACTGAAGCAGCTCGTGTGGTCTGTGCTTTACCTTCTCCTTCCACCATCATCCTGGAGTGACAGGACAAGGTTTAACAATTTTAAACTGGAAGAGGGGAGATTGGGATGAGATGTGAGGCAGAAATTGTTGGCTGTGAGGGCGGTGAGCCCCTGGCCCAGGGTGCCCAGAGAAGCTGTGGCTGCCCCATCCCTGGAGGGGTTCAAGGCCAGGTTGGACGGGGCTTGGAGCCACCTGGGCTGGTGGGAGGTGTCCCTGCCCAGGGCAGGGGGTGGCTCTGGGTGGGCTTTGAGGTCCCTTCCCACCCAAACCATTCTATGGCAAACCTGTGATCACAGTGACTTCGCTGAAGAAATCTTTACTTCTCCTCTCCACAGCGTTGCTGCAAGCCAGCAGCCCGCCTAAGCTGCTGTCCCTGCCCGTTTTGAGGAAGGCGTTGGCCATCGTTCGCTTTGCTGCATCTTCCTCCTCCTCTTCACAGGACGAGCCTGTTACTAGCCCTGTCACTCCGGATGGCTGCTGGGGTGAGCAATGCAGAAATTACAGTTTTATTTCAAAATTCTGTGGCTGTTTCAAAGCCAGACGGGCTGCTGTCGGGTGTTGGAAATTAATTTCCAAGAAAAACTTCAATCGGGAGGTGGCAGTCTTTGCTGGAAGGGCTGGTTAGTGTGAAAATAGCCAAGAACTCTCTTTGAGAAGCCTGTTGCTGGAGTCGATACTTTTATATTCTGCTCCTCCGTTGAAATGATTCGTTATTAATCCTTGAAGCCGTCCTGTGGTCAGCTCTCCGAGCGTCAGCGGTTGTCCTGCCCGGTTCCATGAGCAGAGCATACGTCTCTTCATGTAGACTCCACATAACACCATCAAACTCATTGGATTCACCAGTAAATGGGAAATTTCAGATTTTGGCAGTATATGTTTCCGCAGCTAGGAAATTATTTTTCAGTGAATTTTTACATAACTTGAAGTAATTGAATGCTTAATATGTCCAATATTTTTGCGTTTGCTTTCTACAGGTATTTAAATATTTGAACATAAAATGTCTTCTTTCACAATGCTGATAAAATCTAAGGACCTAATAGTCACTTTCATTATAAGAGGCAGTAAATCATCTTTGGGGAGTTTACTTTTACTTCCAATGTAAATACAGATTTATGAACATTCCTCTTATGTGATTTATTTTTTTTTTTTTCCCCCAAGAAGACTATTTCCCTCTTCCTAAATACCCAGCATACATCAAAAAGGGATTACAGTTATGAAAAATGATTAAAAAAAAAAATAATAAAAATCAGGTCACTGTTTCTTCCACCAGGCAGCTCGGGTGAAAAGTTGAAGCTGATCTTGTGTAGAAGAACACGGTGGGTCGTGGAATAAGACCCTTGCCAGAGTTCAGTAGGTTTGGAATACAGAGGTGTCTCTGCGTCGTAGGTGGATAAAGGCAAATGATGCAGCTCTTCAAGAAGGCGTACAAAAATGGCAAAACAAGGCCTTCGTTTACCCTGCCCCCCTGGATGTGTGTGCTGGCGCTTTTCCTGCTTGGTTGTTGGCTCCGTATTGTCTTCCAAGCAGTCGTGTGTTTGCAGCAGTAAAGCACGTTCCACTAGCGAACGTTTCTTTTTAACAAATTGTGGTTTATGGGAGTAGAAGCCTTTGTTTACCGATTGTTTTCTTGAACCTTGGGGGATTTTTCATCGTTCCGCAGAGAACTATCTCAAAGCTTTTAGTTTGCAAGCCGGATCAGTCATTCTCATTTTTTCTGGGGCGCTGGAAAGATGTGCACGGGAAAATCTCTGACATAGGAGACTCTTAGGAAATATAGTGAAGGAGAGAAATGCATTTACAGGAATCGAAGGAGGAAAAGAACCGCATTAAAATCCTGCTACTAATGCACTGTCAGGTATCTACCGCTTCCAGGAGTTTTTAATGGCCTTTGCGACTTAGCCAAGAAACACGCACCCAGCTTTAATAAATCCAAGTTAGGTTGCTAAGTGAGGACAGCTCCTCAAAACACGAAAATATTTGTCAATCCATTAATTGATACACTTTACTGTATACATTGCAGTATTCTGGTTTACAGATTGTAGCTCGTAATCTGAAATAATTAAGCTTGATTTTTTTTCCTGATATTTCTGTTCACAGCGTCTTTGATTTCCACCCGAAGACATACATACGATTCCATTTTAATGGCGTTTTGTTTGCTTGAATGCTTCTGATGTCACGAGAGGACTCCACCTCTTCCACTACATAAATTTTGCACTAAGCGATGTGCCACCTTTTTTCGGAAGGGGGAGGTAAAATGGGGGAATGAATACGAGACGACTTCCCTATTTTAACTTCAAAGGCTATTTGGACTGCTTCAAAGGGTTCCTTTGCCAAAGAGAAGTCATGTTTTCTGGAAATACTTAAAAAAAAAGAAAAAGACATGTCTACACTGAAAATATTCCTCCTCTGACGACTCGAGCAATTCTGGGCAGGGGGGGCTGCGGTACACTTATACGACTTTTCATTATGTAAGCCTTGATTGGCAATGGTTGATGCCCCCAGGCTCTTCATCTATATAACTACATTTAAATTAAAAATAAGGCAAAACATTTTGCTACAACACATCCCTTATGCTCTCTATTTAGTATTCTCCTGTCGTCACAGAGATTGCTAAGGGAAAACTTAATTTATCTGTTTGCCCTTGTGGAATGTCTGTTTAAACACCCTTCAGTGGAATTCTTTTAAGAGTCTTGATTTCTCCAGTAATTCCATCCCGAGAACTGCTACTTTATTTAATTATTACAGTATAGCCCCGGGTGAAATACGGTGTCATCCGCTGGTGTTCATTACCTAAGAGAGCCAGATGACGCCGCCACTAATAAACAACGCCGGCATTGCTGAAAAAGGGGCCTCGTGCAGCACACGCTTAAATGTGTGGTTAACATTCCTCTTGATTTAATGAGGTTAGAATCTAGCGAGAAGGGAATTACAAAACAGAAGAAAACTTTTCATCTTGATGCTGTCTCTAGTAGGTCACCGCGCTGACACGAATAGATATTCCTTGGAGTAATGTGCTTCTCTCCTGGGTCTGTGGGTGGCGGAGGCAGATGCTCTGCAGTTCCTGAGCAGAAAAAACAAGGAATAACTGAATGTTATTTACAGAAAAAAAGACGGAGTTTTTATTTTGAAAAAGTTTGGGGAAAAAAGAAAACAAACGCCAGGAAGCTTGCTACCGCGCTTTATTTTTCGGTATTAAACTGAGTTGTTTTGTACACTACCAATCCACGTACCGAAAAATGACTTTCAATTTATTTCTATTTTTTGCTTCCAAATATAGGTTGTCTTGGATTATTGCAGTAGTGAAGATGCCACCTAAAAGTGAAAACTGGATCTCCTGGCTTCTGAAGTAGGATGCTTTTCTTCAGATTAGTTGAATATGGTAAGTCTAGGAAATGTTGGAGATGTATGCTGGGCCAGGGTGTATATACACAGATTTCTCTAGGTGTTTGTCTGCTGCTGAATGCTGAAACATGCTTTAGCAGATGGATTTCCAGGTCAGGCTAGAAAAATGCAAATGTTTTTATCTTTTGATGTCTTTTGTCCGGTTGATTCCCAGCCGATGGTATTCTTTTCGGGCTGTTGGCTCTGTGAACAGCAGTGTGCTTGAATCTATAAACCCAAGCCAACGTTTCTTCGTAATAGGAAGCATTCCGTGAGTCAGAACAGAAGTTAAATTCCTTCAAGCTACATTTATGGCATCCCGTCAATCCTGAAACATGAAAAGAGTGCTGATCAGCAATGTGGGCCTTTGGAACGGAAAGCGATTTTCGTCTTCTGGGGTTTGTCCTCCCAGTGAATCTGTGAGTAGCCCAGAAATGGAAACAGCGAAGGTTCATTTAGAAGCAAAGGCAGGTGGCTCTGGGATAACTTGCTTAAGCTGTTGTTGGTGTTTTTTCTTCCATGTTGCAATTTAGCGGGGGGGTGGGGGAAAGGCAAGTAATTAACCACAAAATGCCTCTTCCTTTTGCTCACATTTACCTTTCCAGGGAAGCATCTGAGCGTTTAGTTTTGGGTTGGATAACGTTCTTTTTTGACTTTGTGGGAGGAAATGGGAACGTGAACTTGGGGTTTCTAAATATTCCTTAAATCTGGTACTTCTCAAATGAATATTCCTTAAATACTGGGTGTCTGGGAGAAAAAGAGCGGGGCTGTCTGAGACAGAGGGTTCCCTTTCATGAGGAAAAACCTTTCCATCTGCCTCCCTGGTTTGCTGCACGCCCATTCTCTCAGGTGCTGGAGACCTGTTTAACAGCGAGGAGATTTGTTTCTCCCATTTCCCTTTGCTGATCTCTCCTCTTATATCAAAGTGACTTGATGACACATGAGAAAATGAAGTACATTTGCCGAGCCTTTATGGAAGGAAAAACCCGTATACCGTTAAACGCTGTCTGTCGTGATAAATAGTCGGTTGGCAAGTGGCTGCTCTGGTTTTCCAGTGTGTTTTTTCTGGGAGAACCTGCAGCAGATTGGCTATAATTGCTCATTGCTCTCCATTAGTAGATCTCCCTCCTGGCAACTCTTTAATAGTTTACATCTCTTGGGGCTGAAAATTACTATTTTAATTAAAACAATTTGTTTCAAATGGGGCTCCCAAATCCCCATATGATGTTTTAGGAGCCTTGGGCAAAGAACTGAAAATGGAGAGTAGCAATTGTTTTTAGGGTTTAGAGTGAGGCTGAAAGTAGGAATTGGGATTTTCGTGCAATTGCCGAGGCCTGGACTTGCAGCGGGGAAGAGTAACCCTCAAAGAACTGAAATTGAGTGGGACTGAGATTTTGCCTTCCACCGGGGTGGAGAAAACTTCCCTGAGTTTCAGTTTAGCCTGGTTGTTTTCTTTGTTCTTGTGCAGATTGAGAGAACCCGATGACTTTCTGGTGAAGGAAAGGTGAGAGCCAAGAAAAGGGACCTTGGACACCTCAATGCTACAAAACCCCCCATCCCTGGAGGGGTTCAAGGCCAGGTTGGACGGGGCTTGGAGCAACCTGGGCTGGTGGGAGGTGTCCCTGCCCAGGGCAGGGGGTGGCACTGGGTGGGCTTGAAGCTCCCTTCCCACCCAAACCATTCCGTGATTGTATGAAAAATGCTCTTTGGGAGTGGGATGGAGCGGTCGGCAGTGGTATGTACGTGGTGAGAGCTAACACCAGCCGGGCAAGTCAGGACTGTCGCTCTGCAGATCCCGCCTGGACCTACACCAGGCTCTCCCTTGGCACCCAGGGGGGGATGGAGACTCTGAGGGGCTGTGCCGTTTCTCAGCTCTCGAGGGTTTAATGTCCAGCGGCTGGATGTGCCCAGAGCTCCTGCCATGTGGTGGAGCAAACATTTTGCCCACATCAAGGTGTAGGACTTGTGGAAGTTTTCATTTCTGAGGTTGAGCCCTGAGGTCCTGGTGTGGTGAATTTACTGCACCCCAGCAGCTTTGAGAACTGCACAGAGCTTCATTCCAGGCAGTGTTTAATTTCTATATAAACATATATATGATGTATATCTTTATTTTATATTTTTTTTTAGAATTATACTTGTAGATAATTTAGGTTTTTGTATAATATATAGAAATGTATGTTCATGGGCTGTTATGCTGCAACAGCCCGGTGGTGAGAGCACCTACCATGGAAACAGAAGCTGTGGGTTCAGGGATGTCTTTGGATGGTGGGTCCCAGCCCACCTCGAGGGGAGCACTCCAGCTTCCCTATCCTCAAGGCCATGGCTAAGGAGCCAGGCTCCCTTCTTCTGTCTCTCCAGTCTCCTAAATATTACATTTCTCCTTCAGCACTGCCTCAGCTTTATTTTTTTTATGGTCACTCTTCCTCAGCAACCACTCTCCCCACCAGCCTGTTACAGGCAGGAGAGCCTGGCTGCCGGCACGCGGGGCGGTGATTTAAGCACCTCTTTGCAGAGAGTGGTTTCAGCTGCATCAAACAGGCATTTAATTCATGCCTGCCAATAACGTCTGCTTCCCGGATCTCTCTTACTTGCTCCCACACCCATGGCCTGAATCCCGTGTTCACCCAGTGAAGGGTGTAGCTTTTCTCCTCCTGGCAGAGTTGTTGGGGTCCAACCCTGCCCCACACCGTGCATTACAAGAGCTGAATGGTTGTGTCGCTATTAATGGGTGTGGATTTATACAGAATGAAACGTTCATAGAATGGATTGTAGAATCACAGACTGGTTTGGGTGGGAAGGGACCTCAAAGCCCACCCAGTGGCACCCCCTGCCCTGGGCAGGGACACCTCCCACCAGCCCAGGTGGCTCCAAGCCCCATCCAACCTGGTCATGGTATGGCTCTCCAGCACTGCTCCTCTGCAGGGGGACAGAGCAGATGAAGCCCTGGAGCACCGGCTTGCCGGGGTGTGGAGGGATAGGAAGATCCTCAGCATGTCCCCAGGCGTTGGTTGCTGGCACCCCGTCCCTTCCACTGCAGCGATGTCCCCCGGGAGCCGGGGTTGGTGACACCAAGGGTCTGCCACAGCACGCAGCTGCTGGGAACACCTGTAATGGGCTTTGGCATCCCGGGAAGGCAGATCAGGCAAAAGCTGTCAATTCATAGCAGGTTTGTCTTGAAATGTCTTGTTAACTGCTGCTCAGCTGAAAACTCTGCGTGTGCCTGGGCACCGAGCCTGGAAGAGGCTGGAGCTGCTATCTGAAAGCGTAATATAATCACAGAATCATAGAATTGCTGAGGTTGGAAGGGACCTTTAAGATCATCAAGTCCAACCATTAACCTACCCTGACAAAAGCCACTTCTAAACCATGTCCCTAAGTACCCCATCTACCCTTTTTTTAAACACCCCCAGGAATGGTGAATCCACCACCTCCCTGGGCAGCCTATTCCAATGGTTAATAACCCTTTCAGTGAAAAAATGTTTCCTAATATCCAATCTAAACCTCCCCCGACATAACTTGAACCCATTCCCCCTTGTCCTGTCACCCGTCACCAAGGAGAAGAGGTCAGCCCCCACCTCTCTACACCCTCCTTTCAGGTAGTTGTAGAGGGTGATGAGGTCTCCCCTCAGCCTCCTCTTCTCCAGGCTGAACACCCCCAGCTCCCTCAGTCGTTCCTCATAAGGTTTGTCCTCCAGACCCCTCACCAGCTTTGTAGCCCTCCTCTGGACACGCTCCAACACCTCAATGTCCTTCTTGTAGTGAGGGGCCCAAAACTGAACACAGTACTCGAGGTGGGGCCTCACCAGTGCCGAGTACAGGGGGATGATCACTTCCCTAGTCCGGCTCACCACGCTGTTCCTGATACAGGCCAGGATGCTGTTGGCCTTCTTGGCCACCTGGGCACACTGCTGGCTCATATTCAGCTGGCTGTCCACCAGCCCCCCCAGGTCCTTTTCTGCCAGGCAGCTTTTGAGCCACTCCGCTGCAAAAATCATCAAATGGTTTGGGTGGGAAGGGACCTTCAAGCCCACCCAGTGGCACCCCCTGCCCTGGGCAGGGACACCTCCCACCAGCCCAGGTTGCTCCAAGCCCTGCTCGGTACCCGAAGCTCCTGTCTTCCCTGGCTGTTGGGGTCTGAAGTGGTAACACAAGGTCTCTCTCCGTACTGCACCGCACGGCTAAAGAATGAAGAACTCAAAGGCTAGGATTACCAAGGACTGAAGATAAGAAGTAGGACCATTCATGGTCGTTTCATCCTGTATAAGTCCCTACTCATTACTAGCGACGCAGCCATTCAGCACTTGTAACACACGATATGGGGCAGGGTTAGACCCCACCATCTCAGCCAGGAGGAGAAGAGCTACACCCTTCCTGTGCGGAATGGGAGAGAAAGTCTTGGGCTGGGGGAAATAAAGATAAGAGTGTGTTGTGTGAGGGATGCAGCAGCCCCGGTGCGGCGGGGGGACGGAGCAGCCCCTCAGAGCTGCCGCGGCTCTGGGTGGTGGGACCACGCGGGACCTGCCTCGCGCCCAGAGCTCGCAGCTTGGCTCCTCTGGAGGCTTGTGAAGGAAATCAAGCAGCTAAGGCGAGAAACTACATTTCGCCTTCTGTAAAACAGATAACGCTTGTTACTGTTTCGATGTTGACATTATTTTCTCTCCAGATTGGCCGCTTTGCCTAATTTCCTCCTGCTCCATGTACTTTCTGGTGTGCTCGTTTTGCCCTTCCATCTTTCCACCCTTTCTTTATGTGTTTCCGTCCAGGGGGCTATTTCTGCCCGCTTTGCTTAAACGACCATGAACCTGTAAGCATTATTTGAAAAACAGGCCGGATTATTAGGAATGCTTGCCTTTATTCTGCCTTTGTAATGAGCTTTATACGGATATTGTTTATGCTGGATTTGTTCTTGTTTCCCCACTGCTGTCAAAACTGTGAGGTCTGAATAGATTCTGGTACGTGCCTAAATCATATTATTTGCTTGTGAAAATTTGCCTGTGTGCCTCGGGTCCAAAAAGACTTCACTTTCAAGGATTTTGATAATTTAAGATCTAATTAGCTGCTCTGCAAATGTATTTGAATGGTCAGACCTCTCCTATCCATTATGCAGTGACATTTTTATCTTTTTGCCACAGATCCTACCCCGGTAGGGAGCGTGTCGGGCCTGCCAGGTGATTATGAATTTGCTGACCATCTGTTACCCATGGGTGGTTGCCCTCCGCCAAGTAGCGCACCGAAGGGAAAGAGACTGGTTTCTTCATTCAAATGTGCTTCTGCTTTCTTGAACTGTCCCAAAATTTGTCTGTCTTTGCCACAGCAACATAGCTGCCGCAGAATCATAGAATCCTGGAATGGTTTGGGTGGGAAGGGACCTTCAAGCCCACCCAGAGCCACCCCCTGCCCTGGGCAGGGACACCTCCCACCAGCCCAGGTGGCTCCAAGCCCCGTCCAACCTGGCCTTGAACCCCTCCAGGGATGGGGCAGCCACAGCTTCTCTGGGCACCCTGGGCCAGGGGCTCCCCCCCCTCACAGCCAACAATTTCTGCCTCACATCTCATCTCAATCTCCCCTCTTTGGTGTAAAACCCTTCCCCCTCGTCCCATGGCTCCCCTCCCTGCTCCAGAGTCCCTCCCCAGCTTTCCTGGAGCCCCTTGAGGGCCTGGAAGGTCGCAGGATATACCCACTATCAAATAATTTCAACTTCAAGAAAAGCAAGAAGAATGGTAAATTCTGTATTGGAAATGCAGACCCCCGTACAGGCTATAGGAGTGATTTCTTTTACTTTCCTATTCCCACAAAGGACCTTCTTTCCCCACTAAGGTTATGCCCCCGCTCCGTGTGCAGCTGATGCTGGAAGCCTGTGCTGGCCCCTCGGGACCCCTCTACAGGAGCACCCTGGGTTGTTCCTCAGTTGTGTGAACACGCAGTTTCTCCGCTACGTTTCTGATATATATTTTTGCACCCGTGGGAGGTCAGTATCCGATGCCAGAGCCAGGCCTGTTGCTCTTGGCACACTCAGGCTTGATGAGGATGTGCAGAGGGTGCTCCTGGGTTTTCCCGTCCTTCCTACTCATGTCCGCCGGGTGTTGAAGTTACAGAGGGACAAAAACGCCAAGGGATTATTAATAATCCCGCAGGATCTGAACAGCCCAGAGAGATTGCTGAAGTTTAAAGTTTACAGAGTAAAAAAA
>VXBH01007065.1:7746-42633 GCA_013400035.1 Rynchops niger | reverse complement strand
AAAAAAAAAAAAAAATTAAAATCTTAAAAAAACCAAACCAAACCCTGTAAATTTTACAGAGTAAACTTCATTAAAACGTGCATCTGCTTTCTTGAACTGTCCCAAAATTCGTCTGTCTTTGCCACTGCAACGTAGCTGCCGCAGAATCGGTGTCGACTTTAGGGGCTGAACCACTTTTAAGAGTTAAAAAACTTTTATTCTGTAAAGTTCAGAGAGTAAACTTTAAGGGCATAAACTTCACAAGACTTAAGCATTCCCTATAATTTTTATTTTTTTTTTTCCCTTTTGTTCAACAAAAAAAACCAGTATATACCCGTTGGTTCAAAGAGAACGGCATCCTAGGACTCGTAGCAGCTAAGTGCAGGTGGCAGGCCGTGGGGTTGCTTCCAGCGTATTTACCAGGGAAAAAAGAAAATGGCAAAGCATTTGCCTTTTTTTTTTTTTTTTCCTCTTGTTAGCTTTTTTTTTTTTTACAAATGAATAGATGCTATCAACTTACAGTTGTTTTAAATGAAACTTGGTTTCGTAGCGTGTTGAGTACGAGCGTTTTCTTCAGATATCATGGGGTCTGGAGGCAGCCGGGGAAAAAAGGCCTGGAAAAAGACAACCTGGAGAATGGGTTTGTTCTGCTGGACATAGAATGATTTTTTTTTTTTTTTTTTTTATTTNTTTTTTTTTATTTTTTGGCCATGATTTATGCTACCTTTACAAAGACAGAAGGAATTCTTTTGGCAATTTAAATCTCTACACTGAAGTTATGGGGTTTTTTAATTTTTTTTTTTTTTTTTTATTTTTAATGCTGTCAGGACTATAGCACACACATTACAATATGCACAGAATACCAAGATTGTAACATCTGGCTAACTGAACTGCACTGTGTGATGGTTTTTACGTGCATTGTTGTGAAAATAGCGAAAACTATATCCAAGGAAAAGCTGTGCATTCAGTTTTAGTCCCGAGTGTTTTTATGGTGTCTAATGAACTGAAAGAATATTTTTCAAACGCACAAATCTTGCAGCGCACACATTGCCCAGCCTTGTATAAGGCTCTTTCTACTTGTGAAAATGTTCGTTTAACAGCTATGCCGTACATCTCAATACGACTTCTGTATGTGCGAAAACATATTTATGAATTACAAGTAATTACCTAATTGACCAAAAATTGCAGATTATTTGCTTATCGAGCTGTAATGGGCACTAATGAGTGCACTGAGCCCGGGAAATCTGACAAGCAGTGAAAAATGAGGAGAAATCATGAAGCTAAACACCCGTTTTTCTTTTAGAATGTTTTAATTGGTCTTGAATTCTTGGGTGCTGATGAAGATGGAGATGAAACATGCCAGTTTAGAGTAGCTGCTGCAAGAAATCAAACCAGGTCAGGACACGGTAAGAGATTTGGAAGACCTGCCCTGCAAGGTACACTACCACGTGGATATACCTCCTATAACCCCGTGGGTGCCTTTCCAAAAGCTGATGTGCCTTTGGCCACTGCCCTTTGGGATGACACCGAGCTTGAGGAAGCACAGAGATTTTGGGGATGATGGCTCGGATTTAGCGATTGGCCTCGTTGGAGACAATATTTTTGTTCTGGAGCTGAAGGTGTCTGTGTGAGATAACACAGCAACCCAGAGGGCGGTGGATGTTTGCACAAGTGATTAATGTTAAAGGAATAATAAATCTTATGCTTAAACTCAACTTTTAAAGTAAATAAAGCCGTTTATAAGAAAAATTAAGGAATCCATATTGATTTTTTTTTTTTTTATCCTCCCGAGTATAACACAGTGCCAAAAGTGAATACTTTTTGCATGTTTGGAGCCCACAGCCTTAGACTAGAAATACAGATACCAGCTGGAAAGAACTATTATTCCAAAGTTATGAGGAGCTGAAAATACTGTTGGTCTGATTGGCATATTAGCCTCAAACTCAAATATAGCTCCCTATAATAAAATGAATAATTATTTCATAACTTGCATAGCATTATATATAGCAGGCAGGTACTACGCTATCAGTCGCTGTCACTGCTGTGAAAATATATATGAGAAAAACAAATCGAGATTTCCACGCAGCAAGAAATGTTTGGTCGTTTTCAGTGTTGGTTTGGTTCTTTCCTGGAAAACCAACCAACCAACCAAACAAACCAAACAAACCAAACAAAAAACCCCCAAAAAAACCAAAAAACAAACCCACAAACAAAAAAAACCCCAAACCAAACCAAACCAAACCAAAACCCAAACCAAACAAACCACCAACATATTTTGAAGCTCAAAATTTAATTTCCATTCAAGAAAGCTGCTTTCTTCAGGGGTTAAACAAGCAAGCAATCCTGTAAAATTAATGGGATTAATTAAAATGTACATGTACTTGGGAAGTATCCATAAGCATAACAGAGATTTACTCTTTCATACCACACTGAATAAATTTTCATGAATTTCCTGCGAGATTTTTAAGGCGTTTTATGACCTTGTGTGTAAAAGGAAACTAGGGATTTCTAACTTGATTAGTTTTAAGAAAATACTAAAAATGAACGTATTCAAGCATTTTGTAAAGCATGTCTGTTTATTTAGATAATTATCTTTCTAAATAAATGTATTATAAAGAATTTACATCTCTCGCATTTCTACTTCAATACAGAGGTAACTTTTATCGTGTAGTTTTTAGTCATCTTTTAAAATTTACGGTTAAACAGTGTGTCTAGCTTCCAGCTAAGCGCAGTCCCTGCGGCCGCCTGTCTCTGACTTCAGCCAGGAGAAGCCGTTCCCTTCTAATGGTGCCTCCGTGCTGGTTCTTACCCCTCGGCCAGCCCACAAAACGTTCTCGCCCCGCGCCGACGCGGCCTGTGCCATCGCTCCTGGGAAGCTGCTGCTCACACACGTGCCGGGGCTGGCTGGGGACTGGGAAACAGAGCTCCCTCCTGGACCAAACCTCCAACGACTTGGGTTCGTTGCAGCTCCAGCTGTAGAGGTGAGATTTAAGTATGTTGGTCTTCCAAAACCTGAAAAATGGGGCTGTTCGTTACTTGGAACTAATCCGAAATCCTGGTCGGATAGTAAAATGTTTTGATTTGATTTTTTTCTTCTTCTTTTTTTTTTCCTTTTTTTTTTTTTCCCCAATATCTAGACTCAAAGTTCAGGAGGGGAAGGATCCCGCTTAGCTGATGGCTAATGGCAAATTTCCAAATAGTACACTGGAAAAAGTACCCGTCAAAGGCTACTAAGTAAGCGATGAACGCTGTCTGGTAACTGCTGGAACGTGGGGGAGTATTTTAGAGAGACATAAGTAGGTGCTTTCCCTGTCCTTACTCTTTTCTGTAGGCGTCTATTGCTGGCCTTGGCCCCAGAGAAGAGAAACCCACGTTTTCATGTGGGAAAGAGAGGTTCAGCATTAGGGGATACGAAATTATTCTTCAGCTCTCAGGGAACATCCCAGCCGTTGCACACGTGGTCGGCGGCAGCAGGCAGCTCTCCTAGCTGTTGCGCTTCACTTGATGCAAAGCACTTGGGTGCCAAGAGGAATTCAATCATCCGGTATTTGGGACACATCTCTTGCGTTGTTTTTCTCTTCTAATGGGTGGTGAAATAACCCATGGAAACAAGAGCAGCGAGAAAACGAGAGCAACCTCCTTCCAAATATATTGTAAGGTGATAAGAACCCTTCTTTTAAAGGGGGAGAGGAATCAGGGGGTTCAAGCTGGGTCACCTACATGTTGGCTGAAAAAACCTTCTGGCCAAGACTGTTGGGTGAAGGAGACGCAGCGTATCCTCACCTGATGTTTCACTTTAATGAGGAAAACCAACAAAACTGTTTTGGGTAGTTTCAAACTATTTTCTTTTCTAATTTGGCTACTGAACTGAAAAATCAGTTATTCCTGCAGCTCTGCTGGAGATGTTGGGTTGAGTTCTTGGTTTGTCTGCCAAGGTTGCAGCAAAGAGCATTTATGAGGCTGTATTAGTAAAGCAGATGCCATTGTCTTTTACATGCTGCTCTTCTGGGCTTTGGACCTAGTTGCATGGTTTTGCTGGTCCTTGCTGTGTTAAAATATCCCCAGAAAAAGAGATTTGAATTCTGGGAGCTGGATGCTGGATGAAGGAACCGATGGAAGAGAATGTGAATTTTGCAGATTCCGGTTTGTGTTGAAATTATTTATATGAGATATCAGCTGAAGAGATGTAAGGTCAGTCGAGCTAAAACAGTTTTTTACATGAGGTGATTCAAAACAACCATCATGAATAGGTACGGACTCTTCTGACTGACGTGTCTGAGACCGTATTCTCTAGAGGCACTTTAGTGAGGGCTTTCTTGCCCCTTTCTGCCAAGTTACGGACAGAAAATGGGGTGAGATGAATTACCCGTCTGAGATATTATAAACACCAGGAATGCTCTGAATGCTCCTAGGACTACATGGGCTCTTGGCAACCCTCGGAAAACTGCAGAAGCTTTCGGAGAGAGCATTTGTCACTCTTGTTTTCTATTTTTCTGGTATTGAATTTGAGTTGTGGAACTGGCAGATTCTGAACACTTAAGCAGTTGCACCTATAGTCTTATAGCATCCAGAAGCAGCTCTGAAATAACCTGGCTTGTTCCCAGAGATAACGGCAACTGGACTTTTCTCTATTTAGAAAAAACAAAAAGTCAATAGTGAAATGCTGGATAAAGAAGAAAATGAAGTTCAGGTGGTTATGAAGTTCTTTCCACTGAGGGTGGTGAGACACCGGCCCAGGTTGCCCAGAAGAGGTGGTGGAGGCCCCATCCCTGGAGACATTCAAGGCCAGGCTGGATGAGGCTCTGAGCGACCTGGTCTAGTTACAGATGTCCCAGCTGACTGCGGGGGGTTGGACTAGGTGGCCTTTAGAGGTCCCTTCCAGCCCAACACATTCTATGGCTCTATGGTAGTATGTTAACATGTTAAGATACAGTTCCATAACCCGGAGGTAAGATTAGAGATCCACCAGCGTACTGAAATCGGAGAGGTTCAGCTTTTCTGCTTCACACTTGAGGACTTCACGCAGGGAGTTGTGGGTTTAGGGGGAGGCCGTGCCATTTATTTTTTCCATGATTGCCATTTCTGAGGTATTCTGGTGGCATTCTGCTTTCACTGACTTTTTGACGCTATCGGGTTAGAAGATGTGTGTATGGGATGGAGCCGACCGAGGTAAACATCTGATTTAACTTTGGGAAATATGGATGGAAGATTCAGAAGAACTTTCCCCAGAGGGGTCTTGGTTCGCTGTGGTGTGCAGCTGTGGAAAGCAGATCTCTCTTTTTTGGGAGGGGTTCTGGGAGCTTCTAGTGTTGTTTGTGGGCCAGAGAGGGTATTCCTGCTGCCGACGTTGTGTTGTGCTCGGCTCCAGGGATTTCTACCCACTCGATTAGACTTTTATTTATTAGCCTAGGAGGGGTGGCTGGCAGTTCAGTGGTAAGGTAGAGAATTCATGAGCTCAACTGATCTTGAATGATTCTTCCCTCTTTGTATTTTGGACCACAAACTAAGCACTATAGATAGCCTTCGGAGCTGAGAATATTTTTGTTTTTAAATAAATATTTGAAATGTACATCTTTGGGATCCATGTTGGCTAACCTATTTTTAACTTTAAAAAAAGTCTTTTTTTTCTTTCTTTCTTTTTTCTTTTTTTTTTAAATCTCTCATTTCAGAGAGATTTAAACATCATTATGGTTGGGATTTTTTTTTTTGTTTGTTTGTTTGTTTTTTTTTGTCGTTGTTTGTCTGTTTAATGAAAATGTGTCTTTGCAATCAATATCCAGATAATGTTGCATAAGAGAAATAATTCAATTCTGGAGGAGAAATTCCCTTCGCTGCACTTTATCTATACTCACAAGTATGGATTTAGGGCATTCTGCCCGTTAAGATCTTCTTTTATGATTTCACACATGGATCTCGGTTATCTCTAACCAATTTATTCAATCCCACATTCAACTAAATTCTTAAATAAATGAAATTTTTTACTATCTACTTAAACTCTCAAGCTATAAGCAAGGACGAATTGCAAATTCTTGTTAAAATTAAGCTTTTTGATTTTGAACGATTCAGCTTGAAGTTAAGAGATACTAATCAAATTTCTCCACGGTTACAGGTGTCACTTTACCTGTGCTGCTCACTAAAATGGAAGTTATCTGCGTGTGGAAGTAATTGATGCAGCCCGACTCCTCCCGTAATGCCTGTTAGATCCCATAAAATTGCTAAAAGTTTCAAAGCCGGGGAAAATAGCATAATAATAGGGGACAACCCAGCGTGGTGCTCCTGGGGAGTCGTAATGAGGGAGATCTTAAACCTTTCCTTTGTAGCCTCACCTGGGGCTTTGAATAAATCTTTGTGATCCGGTTTCAAGGCTCTGACTGCGGACCTGGCCTGCCGTGACTGCCCTGCCTGGAGACCCTTCGCAGCCTTGTGAAGGTAAACTCAGCGCACGGTCCTGGTTTTGCATTAGCAGCATGCAGTTGCTTTTGGAACAGACTCATTTTTCTTGGAAAAGTTGTTAGGTGAACCTAAGAAGAAAGCAATAAACGTCAGGTCTCCCTTGATATATTGTTTGTACACTTACAGTGATATAGACAAATAATTGTATAATGACACTTAAGACTATTTAGCACATGGGTCTTCATTGTTCTATTAAACTGTTCCATTAATTTTTCTATTAACCTGCATTTCGTGTACAGTATTTCCTACCTCAGCTCTCTGCAGGCTGGGACAATGGAGTGCAGGGCTCTATTCTTCTACTACCGCAATCCATCAAAAATGGTATTATTGATCCCTGGGAACTGAGATTAGGGGTTGTTTACTGCACTTCCACCCATCTGTTTAAAACAGATTTCACAAAGGAGAGAAGTTGTTAGTAGGGAGAGACTTATTGCAAAAGGACCTCAGCAAGCAGGTGATAGATATATCTTGACACAAAAAGGGGAAACTCTGGGATAATGCAAATGGGAATATCTATTTCTAGACCTGCCCTGTGTCAGGTAAACTCCAAACTCCTGCTCAGGAGAGAGGTCTTGGGGTTGGGCACAACAGCTCTGTGAACCACCAGCTCCAAGGACAGAATGGGCTCGGGCTGGGACGGGGACAATTCAAGGAGGGCGATAATGCAGGTGAATAACAGCATTGACGGCTGTAAGAAGGTGGATCGGGAAGGTGGTGGGTTGGCTGTCTCTCATAGCAGAAATCTTACAGGAATGCTATGTTTTACACAATGAAATTCCCCCAAAAAACCCAAATAATTGAAGAAAAAAACCAACTCGCCACCTCGCAAAACGAACAGCAATTAGAGTGCTTCACTGAATTGGGGAACTGCTAAAGGAGCCTGGAGTGGAAATGAGTAAAGAGGTAGTTAGCAGAAGTTACGGAAAATCAGGTCATCGATGGCTATTAAAGCTCACAAAGTTGCTGGCATCTTAATCTGCATCAAACCCTCAACTTGCAAGTTGCGGCAGGTCAGCGGGGTGTTTCTGAGGGAAGAGTTCCCGTGCTGTGATGTTTTTCCCTGAGTCAGCGGTTACTGGCCATCTTGAGATACGGGGCTGGCTTAGAGACACCTTGGAGGGGCCAGGGGGAAAGAAGCTGGTTTGTTTAGAGAAGGTAAATTGGAGAAGAGAGAGGTAATAAACAGCTGACCCAGCACAGGGGGAGTCAGCACTACATCATGAGACACACGTGAATTACAAGAGACTGCCCAAATCCTCCAGCCCTGAGCATTTAAAAGAAAACCCCACCGGGCGCGCTGTCTGCTGAGGGGGATTTAGCGCGTAACGTCTTTTAGCGCCAGTCACTTCACAGAGATGCTTCTGCCAGAAATGTTCTCCGGGGCTGACGGAATCACAGGCTTGTGCTTTGCCTGATTCACTTCTGAGCAGAATAATCGGGTGTTTTCCCTAGAAACAGGTCAACTTGTTGTGGCAGAGCTGAAGCCAAATGAAATTAGGCAGATGCTTTGGTTTCTGGGGTAACACCAACTGTGTTTGGAGTGATGCGAGTAAGAAATGTACATAGAGTAAGGAAATGCAGAGAGTAGTATTTCTGCAGTGCTGTCAGTAGACCCAGACTTGGTTGCATTAAAAGAAAAAAAGTCACTTCATTTGCAGTTATTTCTGCGTGGTTTCCAAACGGCATGCTTAATCTCTACACAGAGCGGCAGAGAAGGTGCGTTTGGGTGACTTTGCTGTAATTCAGACAGAGGGATTTCCTGGTCGCCAGTAGTTAAATTTAAAGAAATAGAGAAGAGGAAAAAAACAAAAGGGGTGGTGGTGGGGGGAGAGAGCCCAGCAACTTTCCTGTGAAAAACAGTCTCTTCTGCAAAGTGAACAGGCTCCTTTCACGCCAGCAGAAGACAAACCAGTAAGGCGTAGGGCAAATGAGAAGCTTGTCAAGGAAGGCTTTTGTGTGAAGATTACACGATGGGTCTTGCAAGAAACACAAACTTAGCAACTGATGTATCTGTCGCTCAGTGGCTAATTTTTTTTTTAATTTATTTTTTTATTCCTCAGACAAAGGATGAATGAAGGTAAGGCAAAAGGGCATGTCTGTTACAAAAAAACTTTCTAGAAATTGCTTATTTTGGTTAAGGCTTATTAATTTATGATCACAGCCGGCACTGGGCCCCTGTCAATAACAAAAACTGGTGATAAAAGAGAAAAGAAAATTCCCCCTGGGCACAACGTCTGCTTCCCAGCCCGAGAAGTGGTAGGATCCACGACTTTGCTGGCAATTTTGTCTTAGTCTTACGTGATTCGTTAGTAATGCTGGGCACCCAGCACCGTTCTGAGCACAGCTCTCCGGCTGCACCCGTCGCCCGCGGTGGAGCTGCGTTCCTGTGCTCCTCCAAACAGCCCGGAGAAAGGACTGGAGCTGGGACCTCCCTCTTAATAAGCACCACAAAGGTCTCCCTTGGGTTCGGTGGTGCCACGGAGATAAGGCACCTGTGGCTGTGTAGACCTCTGGTGTGTTCCTCATCAATCACCTTGTTTCCTGGCTAAAAAAAACCCCCTTGCTTGCATAGTTCGTCCTGGCAGAGAAGCCACTGTAGATGTTGTTGTGTATCTGGGATGACTTTGCCATCACAGCAAGAAATGAGGTTACCAACCGCTCTTTCAGGCGACGGTGGAGGCGCAGATCCCTTCAGCGGTGAACTTCGACTGCGAGAATGGGCGGTTTCTTCCTGCCTTCGTGGTGTTTAACCCTCCCTGCTTGGCTTCTTCAGAAGCCTCCCTTTGACGAAGGACTTCAGGAAAAATTCTCCTGGTCGTCTGGGCAGAGTCCGTTACCTGGATCAGCCTCCTCCATGTGCCTGTGATGGATAGAGGCTTGTAAAGGAGATTCTTCCCTTTCCAAAACTCAACCAGATCACTCTTACGCAGGTGTTCGCTTCCATTTTTCACTGTACTTTCTGCTAATCCTAGTCAATAGGACACTGAGGGTTATCTGTATACCCTATAAATTAATGGGAGAGTGATCACAAGAATTATTTGAACTTTCTTTTCTGTCCAGAGAGCGCAATTTAGTACTTCATATACATAATCATATATGGTGTAAGACCTTGTGAAGTAAATAAGAAAGATGTCAGGGTAGTGTTTAGGTAATCTCGGCTGTCTGGGAATGGCTTTCTCTGGACATCCTGAGCTTTGAACAGGACCCTTTGAACCAGAAAAGAGTTGCCGTTTGTTCCTCTCCTCTGGATTACAGGGGTTTTAGCCAAGGAGTTGGAGGAGTTTACCCCAGTTTTATGGCTGTGTCTCTATAAAATGCCAGTTTACAACCTGCTGTGTCATGAGCCGTGGGAATAACTCGGGAGCTGCTTGTTTGCTTGTCGGTGGGCTGCTGATATTCACAGTGTTTGGTCTGATTGCAGAAACCCTTCCAGGAAAAACGCGCTGCTCTCACATGTGACTCGTGTTTGCTCTAGAGCTCAGCCCAGCCATCAGGCAGTGAAAGCAGAGAGTGCCACCCAATAGCCCAAATACATTTACAAATACTACATCCCCCTGTTCTTCCACAGAAAGCCATCCCAGGTGTTCAGAGTGTCTTAAGCATAAAACAAATTTTCTATATTCCTAAGTCTTCCCCAGCAGGGACTGCTGCATTGTTTTTTCAGCTTCCTGGGATTTTTTTGGTCATTTTTACCAGGAATGTGGGTTGTGCTTGAGGCTGGCTCTGGAGCCCCCACTGCAGGGATTTGATTTTCCAAGTGAAAACCCGGGACACGGGTCCAATGACTGGGAATAGGGGAGGGAGTGCATGAGGGGAAACAGGTCTGTGCAGAGAAATGAAATGAAAGGAGGTTCTCTTTAGAGTCTGGGTGGTAAAATGTGCGTTTATACTACTCCCTCACTGCTAGAATTCCCCACTCAGTCCTGCATTGGGCATCGATATCTCCCTAAGACGGGAAAGGAGCAAATGGTAGGATTTTTGCTCATCTAGAAAAAGCGTTCCCAGGACATGAAGCTGGAGCTGAGGGTGTGGAGAAGTTGAAGTGTCCAGCAGCTGGAGTTCCCTGGGGTGACAGAGAAGGTGCTGGTGCTGCTCCTGCTCCTCCAGCTCAGCCTGGTGCCATCGGGGCTGCCCTGGGCGAGGACCCTCCTCTGCTCCGTCCTGGAGCTGCCCTAATTGGGAGAGAAACCAAGACAAATGGGGAAGTGACAGGCTGGCTATAATGATACTTCCCACAGCTAAATAATATTAAAAAAGAGAAAAAAAGCCAAACAAGAAGAGGAGGCTGAGGGGAGACCTTCTCACCCTCTACAACTACCTGAAAGGAGGGTGTAGAGAGGTGGGGGCTGACCTCTTCTCCTTGGTGACAGGTGACAGGACGAGAGGAAATGGGTTCAAGTTATGTCAGGGGAGGTTTAGATTGGATCTTAGGAAACATTTTTTCACTGAAAGGGTTATTAACCATTGGAATAGGCTGCCCAGGGAGGTGGTGGATTCACCATCCCTGGAGGTGTTTAAAAAAAGGGTAGATGGGGTACTTAGGGACATGGTTTAGAAGTGGCTTTTGTCAGGGTAGGTTAATGGTTGGACTTGATGATCTTAAAGGTCCCTTCCAACCTCAGCGATTCTATGAGTCTATGAAACAGAAAAGTGATTTTGCCCGAAGGCACCTCTGCACAGTACGCTTGGTAAATGGCTTTAAACCTAAAGCTGTCCCGTCTTCGAAACCCATGGGGATTAGCTTCCCTTAGAAGCAATTAAAAGCTATGCACCAGCTGTGTTTCAGCTGTGATTTGTATTCCGTGAAGTTTTCTCCTTGTGTCTCTTGTTTAAGTTTATTAAGGCTTCCTCCGATTCTCTCTTTTTTTGTTCTGTCTCTCCTCCCGCGCTACGTGAGCGGTGAGGACTGTAAGTGGCAGCCACTGCCAGGGGTGTGTTTTTTAACTTATTTCTGATTCAAAACCTTTCAGTCGTTCTTTTCCTCAATTGCTGTGCGATTCCCAGCCTGATGTTCGAATTCAGTTCCTGAAGTGTTAGTTTGGATGCTCAACAGAGGTTTGTAAACGGGAGGCAGGGAGTGGATTTTGGCCGAGGGAGGGACCTCTCTCTCTCTGTATATTTAACTAAAGGCAGCGGAGCATCGTCTGCCTGCGAGGAGCGGCAGAACCAACCCCCCTGTGTGTGACTGACCCCACCTGCGTGTGTGCGAGCTGGGAAGCACAACGTTGGCTTTTGCGTAGTAACACTTTGATGTACAAATATATCATGAAAAATCGTCTCGCGACCGTCAGAGCTGTGCTCAAGTGGGTTAGTTAAAATCTGCACAAACATTTATAACAGCAATTTTCCCATTCGAGAGAAAGGCTTCCAGCGTTTGCAGAGTGTCAAATAACCTCAACAACACTCCTCATTTTTCTGTTAGGGATATATTTAAGATAATTCAATTCCTGAAAGGGAACATCTTAAGCCTTGTCAAATTAAAGAAGGCTCAGTCACAGATTTTGCTTTCTCCTCAGCGTGACGGAGGAAAAACCCCAGTAATTTTATTGTTTGTCTTTTCAAAATGATGGGTGTTTGAAGCTGACATAGCTACTAATACCATTTTGTGTTTCTCCATCTGCATGTAAAATCCATCTGTTTGCAGAAATTGTATTTACACAGAGCGTAATCCTATTGAGTCTCCGATATTAGAGATTGTGGCTATAATGACATAGGAAACCATTTTTCTTAAGAATCAGAAATTGAATTAGATAATTAGATTTATTGACGGGAAATTAAATTTAACAACTGAGAATTGCCTTAAGTTAGCGTAGCAAGATTTTCATGACTCTAAATGTAAAAAGTTTCCGCTTTAGTAGCTGCTTTTAAACTAGTGAGACACAAGCTTGTGACTTGCCTGGAAAACGTGGTTCTTTGACCGCACCAGTTGGTACCACCTGCCTGGCTTCTTCTCCATGGATGAAACGAATATATTTTCTATTTTAACAAGCTTCCGGATATTCAGTATCATGAAACAAAACTGGTAAACAGCGAAGTTTTGCGTATGTGACACGTGTCTCTGAGGCGGGGCCGACGCGCCGTTCCTGGTGTGCCGGGGGTATGCTTCATATTCATAAGGTTGGGGTTTTTTACCAGCTGTGTATTCCTCAGCCGAAATCTTATATGATTTGGGCTGGAATTTTCTGTGCAAGCTGTCTTTCTTGCTCTGACGTCTAATTATGGAAGACAAATATTCCTGCCTCGCTTTCCCACAGAGCTGGGGTGGGTGGGAAGGACGCTGGGAACGCAGGTTTGGCTGGGAAATGTAGCGTAGGCATAAGAGGGGACCCAGGAGGTGTGAGGAGGGAGGCTGCTGAGCCTCTGGTGGAGTGAAGAACCTTGTGTCCGGGGCTGGGACTTGCCCCCTCAAGGTGGGAAGTGGGGATAACCAGCGTTGTCCCCTGAACAGCCCAGTGGAGGGGAAGGAACCTCCTGAAAAGAGGTTGGAGCGAGGCGGGGGGGTGGTCTCTTCTCCCAGCTAACCTGAGCAAACCAGTGTGGGATACACAGACACGGGCACGTTTTAAATGCTGGTGCAAAACCTGTGCAAATACACCCGAACAGCTGCAGCCGGTTGTATAAAAAGCTCCTGAGGATCCTCAGTCAGGTACCGTGAGGTTGCGCTCCAATTAAATCAGCAGATGAACTTTTACGGCCGTATCCAGGTGGGCTTCACGTGAGAAAGAAGATTTTACTGAGATTTTGCTGGCGTTCAGGGGAATTCGGTGGCTGAATGCCGTACTTCTGCAGGGTCAGTCCCGGGTAATTATGACTTAACGAACTTACTGTGTGCTCCCTTCCCACACATCTAGTCTAAATTCCATCAGAGAAACGTGCAATAGATCATTCTCTGCACCTGAAGTTTCATTAATTACACAAGAAATAGTTGTTTTCTTAAGTGCCCGGCCTACCGAAAGCAGCATTCCTAGCCAGGGCACCCTACAGGAGAGCAATTTTTCTTGACTTTGTACAAAAATTAAGTAAAAAAGTAAATTTGTCTGGTGCAACGGTGCTAAAATAATACCTGCGCATCCGAAGTGTCTCTCTGTGTTTCCCTTAGCAGTATTCAGTTTCTGAGTAAATTTTATGGGCCTGAGATGAAGTGTTGGTACGTTGGTGCCTCCTAACTCCCGCTTTGAAGTTGATCTTTTCAGACCCCTCATAACATGTAATTTTGCAGCATCCTCCAGCCGCTGCCTCGCTGCGCCGGAGAAAGTCGTGACCGAGAAGCGCATCTTCCCTGCTTTTAGGGTTGACTCATGTTCAGGTGCTGCCCCAGCCGCCCCATCAGCAACCCACGGGGGAAAAATTCTTCGAGTGTAAAACGCGAGGAGGAAATACTGCAGATAGACTGAAACCCGTGGGAAGCCAGATTTGTGCTACAGATGCTCGATGGGGCAGCATCACCCCCTGGTGAGGAAGGAATTACGCGTCCTGTGTAAAAAACCTTAATTTTTTCCATTCCTGTAAGTTCTCCTGCATATTAGAATTTTGTTATCTTCTAAAGTAATGGTGAACAATTATGCTTTTGTTAATTCTCATTCATTCCCAGTATGATTTATAACTTAACCCGTCCTTTCATTTTTCCTCTTCATCCTTAAAGCTACTTCACGTCAGGTACATCTTCCATTCGCATGCTAACAATATTCTTTTAAAATCCATAATCATCTCCTTGTTATTTCACTGCCAGCCTTTTTGTTTTTGTGCTTTTTGTTTCTTCAGAAGAAAATGTTCCTGCAAAAACGCAGCTATTCAGATATACTGAACTCATTCACAAACTGTTCGGTTCTGCCATTGTAATTACTTTTCAATCGTGTTGTCTTTATCGAGCTTACCTCCTTAGGTGTTATTTCAGTTTTGGCCGTTTTAATATTTCAGTCCCTGGTTTGACGTAGCTTTTGGATTGTTCAGTGATCTTTTATTGCGTAATTGATAATATTTTTTCTGTTGTCTTTCAAACTTCTGAATCGGTGGGCATACTTGCTTGGCTTTTCTTACATTCTCGTCATGGTTTTTTGATTGATTCTGGCAAAGGTCTCTCTCATATTTTTCATGGTAGTTCCTTTTATTATCTGTATAAAAACTCCCACGTCAGCTCAATTGAACTAACTGTATTTGTACCTGTAAAAATGCAGGCATCCACTTTATGATAAAAGGCATTTTTTGTAAAGAATAGCATTAACTTCCCATTCTTGTGCATTTAGAAAGTTTTTTTTTCCAGCTGATGTTGGCACCGTTATTCTATTTGGAGATAAACGAATTTTTAGAGTTTAGTTTCAAACTCGGTGGGACTCGTGTGAGGTGGGGCGTCCTCAGGAAGCCGTGCCGCCCTTCGGAAGAGACGCGGGCGCTCCCTCCCTTGGGCCACCTTCCACGAGGGGTGGCCTTGCTCACTCTGCCTGCCTAAGGTGTCCTTTCTGCAATGATTAATGCCTTTCAGCTTTTGCACCGGTACGCTGGTCTGGGAAGCTTATTTTTAATTTACTCTCCCTCCCACACATGTAGAATATTGCTAATGTTTTCTTTAGTTCCAGTGTAACCACCCAGCTGCACCAATTTTTTCTTTTTTTTTATGTGCCAACCCTCTTTAATTCACTGCTTGAGTAAATTGATGATAAGAACAGTGATTTAAACTAATCTAATCAAGTGAATAGTATACCCAGCTTTCAGATTGCTTTTAAATAGTAAATCTCAAAGCATTTTATGGAGCAGTGATTATCATCCACTAACCCGATGGGGAGAACAGAGGTGCGGTGATTTATTTAACCTGGTTTCTGAGTGCAGGGTAATACATCCACGTCTCCTGGGTTCCGGTCCTGTCCTGCCTGCGGTATGATGCACGGCTGCCTGACTGCGTGGGCTTTCCTTTTGTTTTTCCACTCATTTTCACTCTGGGGTAATTATCTTTGGGAAAATCAAATCGTAACTGTTTTAACGCTGTGTTTCACGTCACACAGTAAAACCAACATGGATATAACATAAGGTGGGTTGGAGAAGAGGGCTGCGGCTGAGCGTAGGACGACAGAGAACTTACATTTGAGTTTTCCTGTAGCTGAGTGCCCACCAGAAAGCTGATTAACGGTGTCTGGGGGTGGGCGGTGGTATGATACCTTGGCCACTTAGATTTTAATAGCACATGAGTCAAGATACCTCTGAAGTCTGAAATGTTTTTCTACCCTGTTTCTTTTCTTCTGGGGAAGGAAAACCCCCTAAAAAAGACATCAGAAGTAATCTCACACTTTGGTTTGCTGACCTGTATGTCTGTTTTAGAGGGAAGAGGCAGCAGATGGAATATTTGGCCTTCAAAGGATTTGTTTTGCTTCAGGTATAAGTATGGGTATTAAGAAAGACATATGCAGAAGGCATGCAATCCCCAAATACTGCTTGGAATACAATAGATCACTGTACATTAACTGATGAGGTTTAAAAAGTGAGGCTGGTCAGAGACCCCCGCCTGATACTCATTCTGAGACTGTCGAATTGTTTCTAATAGGGAAAGGATTCCACAATATTTGCTGAATATTTTGTGCTATAAAACCAATTAGCTGAATTTTTTTAAATAGCTTGTTAACCTGGTGTGTGATTTGCTACAGAAGAAAAGCTCTTACGTTATTTAAAATAATACTTAAGAGAAAAAATATATTGGTGGCCAAGAGTTGAGTGACTCAAGTTCAGGGCTACTTACAGATATAAACACAGTATCACAGTTAATAGTGTTTTCCCTCTGTGTATGATTTAGTTCCCACTCCACGGTACGAGCCGTAGCGCAATAACCATTGCACGTGCGTTTTAGTTCCTCGTGAGTTCTTTTTCCAAGCAGGGAAGGCTTGAACTGCAAAAAATGCCGCTTTGTGCATATCCACGATTGGGAAGAGTGAAGTCTCAGCATCAGGCTTCGCTGCGGCCGTCTGAAACCCCATGAGAGCTGCAAATGTCTGCACTCTTGGGGTGAAAAGTGTCCATTTATGCTGTGGAAAATCACTGCTTGCTTTGGTAAGTGCTCCTTTATGAGCAGCCATGTCAGCTGTCAAATGGCAGGGAAACAGCGTAGAATGGTGGGACAGACGTGCCGTGGTAACTTTCCATTTTCTTTAAAAACGCATCCCCTATGCAGTACGCAAGCGATGCAAACAAGCAGAAATGGGAAAGGTATCGGAAGTGCCACTGGTTTTACTCATGGGATAACGATCATGGTAGTTGTTTGTAACACGAACCTTTTCTCAAGCGATTCGGATGGTGGGTACCCTCCGAGACAGGCACCTTTGTGTCCCGCCGGGTGTTCTGATGGTCGTCAGACTTGCCGATGATGCTGAGCTGGGTCTGCCCCCATCCAGTTGGCTTTCGGGTGGCTGTGGTGTGCCTGGCAGTTCTGGGAAAGAGCGTCCCCTCTAATACCAGCCCCGCCGTCTGCGTTGCCTTTGGGGTGCTGGCTGCTGCAGGTGTGAAGGAGACCTCGTTACTGCATTTAGCTGCCAACCCCAACGATGCTGTTAGTCCCGCTGCCAATCTCCCACGGACCGCCTGGGAAGGAGAAATTCCCGCCGGCTCTGCAGGGATGTCCTGTTGTCTGTAAGTTCTGAAATTGCGTCTGGACCCTAGTGGGGGAATAGAGAAGAAAGCATGTCTGTCTTCCTGTCTTCTCTCTTTTCTTTTTTTTTTTTTTTTTTTTTTTTTTTTTTTTTTTTTTTTCCTTTTTCCAAACATTTTTCCCCCGNCCCCAAGAATTGTTGTATTTTTCTTTGGGAGGGGTAAGTGCTAAAAGCCTACTCGGCCACAGCGCTATCTAAATAAGTAATGACAGTCGCCTTGTGATGAGCCGCACTGTATAATGGAGGAGGACTTCTGAAGGACTCTCTTTGTCCCTANTGGAGCGTCTCATTTAGGCATTTTTTAGTTCATCTCCCTATTTTGCCAGAGGCTTTTAGAGAATCAAGGCTTCTTATATTCCAAGTAACACTGAAATTGTGTCTAATTTGTACCTGGAGTGGCATTGCTGGATGTTCCTGTCACCCAGGGAGGAACTGCCCGTCACCTTTGTTTCTCAAGGCCATTCCATGTAGGGTTTTATTGGCAAAATTTTCTTTGTATATATATTTAACAATTGCAGTGATGAACACCCTGTGTGTGTGCAAGTCGTGTTCACACTGCATTTTATCCATTCCAGCGTGTGCTGGTTAACGTGGCCCGGTGAACTATTTGGTTTCAGAAGGTGTAAATGCTTAGAGCTGAAATATGTTCCTTCTCATGTGCATGAAGAGCGTGTATTGCTTATTTGGTTAAGTGCTGGTAAAATCTCAAGCGAAACTGGACACGAACAGCAAAGGATTGTTTTCTGCTTTTATAGCTTCGCTGTTAAGTCATTTTGCTAATGTTCAATAGTGACTATGTTTTGATTTTCCATATAATGCACTTTCTTGCAGGCATTAGGGGAAAAGAAGCAGTTGGTATGGACAGGTGGGATTCCTTCTCCAGGCTGTATTTGCGCTATGCTTTTAGTCTTACAATGGGCAAAATTAATGTGTAACGAAAAACATCTTCTGAGGAGTATTTTGGTATCAAAAAAGTGCTGTGTGTATTTATGCTGTTAGGTCCCATCCATCATTCATCCTACATGAAGTAACTGACCTTTTTATAGAGAACTTCGATTTCTTTCTTTAAAATATGTTCTTCTCAGCTATAAATTATGGTCTTCATGAGGGAAGCACTCGGTGAAACTTAGAGCCTGGGTGATGCATGAGTTTGAATAGTCCATAATGGTCCCTTCTAGCTCCAAAATCTATGAATCTTTGAAAATCTCATCTAATTTAATAAGTGCAAAAGTACCATGAGAATTTCGCTTGGGTTCGGTGCTGCCATGGGGGTAAGTAAGAACAAAATGGATACCTTGGGCCGGACCGGCGTAAGGAATGGGGCTTCAGCAGTGGTAGAAGGCAGTTAGTTTGTGGAGACTTGTTATTTTTGACTTGTGCTCAAAATATGTCCACTTATTTCCTTCCGATTGGGCAGAGCATACAGCTGGGGAGATGCTACTTCTCAGGGTGATTTTGGGATGCACCAAAACCCTTCTCGGGTTTGTCATCATTAGTAACCTAAGAGAGGACAGTACAAATGGGATGGTTCCACGTCCATTCGCTCAGACTCCCAGCGGTAAGACATTTCTTCGGGAGGTCTTTACCCGAGCCGTGAAGACCTCCTGGAGTGAGACCTTTCTACCTGTCCGTCCCTCACCTGACACCAGCCTTTCACATGGAGAGAGGAGCCCCAAGATACGCTGGGCATCGTTGGCACCCTGCTGCCTCTGTGAGAAAAGGGGTGGGCTGCTTTGCTTATTTTTGTTTCTCTGGTGAAATGGTTTTTTGAAGTACTGTGAACAAAACTCTCTAACGCTGAAGGGAATTCGATTCACAGAATTGACCTATGAAGCAAAGGTCAAGTGATCGACTAATGATGCTCTTTAATGTGACCTTCATGATACAGACACTTTTGTCCTTCATGGATGCCCTCCTAAAACTGAGAGAGAGTGCTGCCTCTGCTTTTGTGCACCCGTATCTACCCCGCACAAAATATCTAAATTATGCATTTCCTTTTCCACGGGGAGTGAATAACTACCATATATTTCCTAAAAGACTAAATTCCTGTATTACAGTTCCCTGCCAGCTCTGCTAATGGAAATAATGTCTTTAAATTTATCTCTGTGTGGCCAACGAGTGTTTCCTTCACCACTGCGTGACTGATAATAGCTATATTTAATGAGATTGGTGCTTGAAGAGCAGGTGCTTTGGTTATGACCTACACAAGTACGAACAGAGAACTCCTTTGTAAGACGTTCTTTGATATTCGTATAGAAGTTTAATTGTCCTTCCCAGCCCATCTTACTCCTTCCCCTCCCTTATTTAGCACAAAGCATGTTTTACCCGGAAAAGCAGCAATTGTCACCGCTCAGGATGCAGCTATAGGGCCAGAGGTGCCTGTAAAACACCAGCGGTGCAGACAGCACATCGCATGTGCCTGATGTAATTATTCTCCCTCCTAAGCCCCCGTGTCCACCGGATTAATCAGCGACACCTCATGCTGAACAGCCGGGGATGATTTTGACAGAGGGAGGCAAAATGGAACGTGAAATGACAAAAGAAAAAAGAATGAAATCTTCCGCCTTGCTCCCGCAGGTTTATATCACTCACCCGTTTCCAAAGAGCAAACACTCCTCAGCCCAGCTCCATTTCCGCGGCGTCTCACTCTAGTCTGGAACAGCTTTCTGCGAGAACTTGTGGTTATAACCTGAAAAAAAAAAAAACCTTCCTAGAAAATTTAAGCGGGGGGGGGGGGGGGGGGAAGTGGAACTTGAGCTTTTTGAGATGTTTGTCTCCATGTCTGAAGAAAACAAGTGACGTTTGGTGAAACGCTGGGGTCCTGCTGGACGCCCAAAACACGGCGGTAGGCGAGGACGGGAGGAGTTACGTTCATCCCGCGGCACGCACCGCTGCCTGGATATCGCTCCGGGGGCATCGGAACCGGTGGGTCAGTTTGGAAACATTTTTGAAGCAAATCTCCGGATTTTCTGTGCTGACAGTACAGCCCCGTGAAGTTTGGGCTGAGCTGGCAGATTGCCTCAAGAAGAAACTTTGTGGTCCAGCTGCAACTGGCTACTCGGTCCATCTTGTCCAAATTCAAATAAAATAAAGAAATCCAAATCCCATCAAAAAAACTGTTTTTGATGTGGCAATACACAAGGTAAAGCGTTAAGTTAGATTTAAATGCTTTGATTAATCTGAATTTTCGTTTTTCTTTTTCTTTTTTTTCTTTTTGTTGTTCTTTCTTTGGACTATGCCGGTTGCCCTTACCCTGTGCATCTCTGAATTTTGGCACACAACCCATTAAAATCACTTAACTGGAGCCTGTCCTTTAAAGAATTATAGTTTTTGGAGTCGTGACCAACTACCGCACATAATCTCCGGTAGAAATACAGTCAGGTGTAGTCAAGTTAACTTTTTAACCAAAGGCTTTAAAAAGAACCCAAAAAATTAAAATTAAATTTTAATTTGTTATTCATTCCCGCAGTGTAATTATGCAGCAATAAATGTTTTAGTCTAGAGTGATTGTTAATTTATGAATGTATTCTGTATTGATTTTTGAGCAAAGCTATTTAAGCAACATCACCTTTCTCTCAGCATTTGATCTTCATCAGGCTTAAGGTATTTGAATTCCTTATCTCCCAGTTCTGGTTGAAGGATTTATTAGAGCAAAGGCCAAACATAATTACATTAAAATATGAAATAAGCCTAATAATTGCAAGCAGATTTCTATAATACAACAGATGAAGTGGTGCCATTTCTATCCGTGAGGTTTCTGCACAGGAGAGGGTCGGGCCTTTCAAAACGGTTTCACTTTTGGGTTTTGCAGTGAATCGGTATTAGTGCAGCGCATCAGAAATGTGGGGGTTTGGGGTAAGGAAGTCTGGGTTTGAACGGATGGAAGAGGAAAGCGTTTTGGAAGTTGCTTGAGGAATTTTTGGGGTTTTCGTTTGTTTGGTTGGTTTAAAGAAACGATAGGATTTAGGATTGTGGCATAGGAATTCCAGCCTTCACAGCTAAGCGTGCAGCATGGGCTTGCTTGGTCACACGGAGCCGTGAAAAACCTTCTCCGACAACCTGGCCAGCACTTGCGAGTTCCTGGCTGAAAGATTCTCTTGGCCTGAAGCTACTGCACTGTCCGGACTGTATTTAGTTCAGCTTAAAATTGCTACAGGCTCTTTTTTGGGACCAGGGGTTGCTGTAATTATTGATTTAATGTGTTTCTCAATTTGGGAGGCAGAGCAGAGAAAGGAAATAAATAAAATAGGACAAGGTAAATATAAATCAAACAAGTAAAAATACAGGACAAGGTCTGAGACAATGCACAAACCAGTTCCTATATTGATATACCGAAGAGCAGGCCTGGCTGTGCCTACAATAGTGAATGTTTTCCACGTGATTATTATACAACTGTATAAACATTAAACTTAATGAAAATAGAGAACAGTTCTGCATAAGAGGAACAAAATCCTCCTCATGCAGGGGGTGTCCCCTGCCCATTGGTGCCCGTGTGCCAAGGGCCACTTGGGACACCAGCCAGTCCATACCCCTTTGGAGGTGGCCTGTTGTCCACAACGACCCCACCTGCCTTTTTAAAATTTTTTTAGTACTTGTGCTTTCCATAGCAATTTGAGGCTGATGAAGACAAGCAGCAAGGTCAATGGCTTTGGAATGTCAAAGGTTGAAAGGAAGAGGGTTTTTGCAGACAGATGGCAAAACTTGCTTCATTTTACAGAATGGGAATAATTCCGGGGAAAAGCGTGAAAAATCTTGCCGTCATTTCAGCTTCTCACCGTGATCACCCTCCTCCCTGTTATATTATATATTTTTATGTTATAAGCCAAACAAATCTACCTGGCTGTAAAGTTTGATGTAGTCGAATTGCTTCACAGTGAGAATGATCATTGTGTGATCTTAAATGGGACAAGCAAGATAAGTCTAATTGCTCATTTGAGAGGAGTCTTTTATAGCTTTCTGGAAAAAGAAGAAATAAAACCTCCAGGTATGGCAGAGAGAACAAAGTTACCTAGCGTAGAGAAAAAATTCGTTTGTTGCAATATTTATTTAGCCATCCAGCATATAAATAGTACATGAGTGAGGGAGAGCGCTGCACGCCTTTTAGCCGCGTGATCCAGAAAACAACGCTGTTGTTGGTTTTTGGAATTCCCCAAGCTGTTACATCATTTATTACTATGTTGTTGCTTGTCACACCTGGTTAATGCAGTTTTTATCAGCCGTGTTGTGTGATGCGTCATGGAAATTGAGTGTGGTTGGGCAAATGTTAAACACATACAGACAAACACTGTTAATGGACATATTTCAAGGTCTGTGGAATTGAATATTCCACTTGCTTCCTTCCCAAAACAATCGGGGGCTGCGCAGAGGTGTTCCCATCTTCCCATGGCAGCTCATCTGGAGGCACGTGGGGGCGAGCAGGGGGGACTGCGCTGTCCTCGACACCCTTGGGAGGCAGCTGGGGATGAGAGATGGGCTCTTCTGCAGCGTGATGAATGGAAACTGGGAACATTGAATGGAAAATTGGGACCTGNTGCTCTAGTGGCAGAGATTGTAGGTTGTTTGGTTGGACTCGATGATCTCAAAGGTCCTTTCCAGCCATGAAGATTCTGTGATTCTATGAAACGTGGCTTGCCTGGAGCTGGGTGATGCTGCAGGAGCTCAGGGCTGGAGGACGCGGCATCCTGCTGGACCGGCTCATTTGTTAAAAAAACCCCAACAACCCTAACCCTACAAAATTGAAAAACAAACCAAAAAAGACCCCAAATCAAACTAGAAAGGATGTTTTAAGTGTTTTAAGTAAACATCTAAGAATCTAAAAGACGTGTGGTGTGGTTTAGGGAAGGGCAGGTTTCTGTAGATATTTATAGGTGCACAAAAATCTTGCAGGAAAAAAACCCCTGTGTTACTTACAAATAGAAGATTCTTGTAGCTACACATTCTTTTATCACGATCCTGATTTGCCTTCAAAAACGAGCTCCTCTGCAAGTGCAGTTTTGATGTCTTTCTCTTCTCCCGCCTCACGTGGGAGTTTTCCGCCGTGTTGGTTTTCCTTCCCTCTTTACCACAAGTTCGTTTGTCTCCCCGGCGCGGTGCGGTTCCATGGCTGGGGCAGTCCCTGGGGAGCTGCACTGAGATGTCCCCCTCTGCCCGGTGGGCCTCCGTCAGGCCACCCCTCCGTGCCATTGCACAGCCCAACAGCATTCACTCTTCTCGTCACTGCAAGAGGTACACGCTCCGTAGCTGATGATAATTCATCAAAAGCCAGCATTGACCTTAGCAATTCACTTTGTTCCACTTTCCTAGGCAATTAAATTTTAAACAAATCCACTTATCTCATTGTCGACCCTCTATTTGATTGTTGGAAGAATCATTGCTACAAATAAAACTATACTGAGAACATAATGAAGCTGGTCTAGAATTCATTCAAAATTCGGATGATGAAAGGTCACCTATTAAGCAAGCTAATCGTTTTGGTTTTTTCGCAGGCCTAAATGAAAAAGTGTGTATTTCTGCTATGAAATTCACTTCTAACTTAACCTGAAATCTAAGCGTTTTGAAAGAGCGCTTTTGGATTTTCCCACCGTTATTCCAGAGCAGTGGAATGTGTTCAAACGTGAAGAATAATCTAAAGAAGCCAGATTTCTCCACCCTCCACACACCTGCAACGATGCCTGAGCGCAGCAGCCTTCCCATCAAGTCTTAGCTGTAACTCGGTTATTTTCAATAGTAATCCATGCTTAAACCATGGCGCGTGCCATATAGTGCGTGGCCGGCTGCAAGCCAGGCTGCACCGTCCATCCCAAGGGTGACAATCCCCTTGGACAGCACGGGTGGAGATGCTGGAAGTGGCTTTCAGGTGACAAAGCCGCCTGCCAGCCACGGGGCCTGTGGTGGGGTTACCAGCCCCGGGACTGCACGAGGTGTTTGCATCCCCTTTTCCTCCCTTTTGCTCTGTGGGAACAGGCTTGGGTGTATCTCTGGTACGGAGAGCTGTTCACAGCTCTGAAACTTTCCTCTTGTGGTTATCCACAGCTTTCGGGAAGACAGGAGGGAGGAGGTTCTGCACAGCCACTGCGGGTTTCCACAGCCCACTGCCAAGGGAGGATGGACACCTACACCTGCCCTCTTCAGCTAACAGTGATCTCCGGAAATAATCCTGGACAAAGTTCCCCAGTTGGAGAAAACATTTATCCTCCCAAAGGCGGGTGCCAGCGAGGCAAGGAGCGAAGGACTGGCGTCGGTGGAGCTCCAGCAGAGACTTGCCCATCCCGGCTCCTTGCTTTTTGGACTTGGGCTCAAGGTAGGACCCGTGCTCGGAAAACTGCAGATTCTCGATCTGCAAGACTGTAAAAACACTGTGGGTTTGTGGATTAAGGGACTTCGTTTGTCTCTCAACAGCAGCACAGCTGAGGATAACACCCCAGTTCCCCCGTAAAGCTTTCTGCCATTTTTCATCTTGAGTTTAATATTGGATCAACATGAATTTTTGTATGTAAAGAGTGGATGTTGCTCCTAACTCTTTTTCTTTGTTTTTCATTAACTATGTATGCAAATTCAGGTTGTTTCTAGGTCGCTGGGAACCTCAGGCTCTCCGTTACGTGCTGTTTGGAGAGCCCCCCACACGCACCGCGGGGGTCAGCGCCGTTCTGCTATTTACACGGCTGCACAGCACAGCCATAGCAAAAACCCTCCAACGGCTTTATTAGCATCAATATGAAATACTGTGTCTAACATGACTATTTCCTTTTCTTTTTTTTTTTTTTTTTTAATCTGAAAACAAACTTGATACGTCTCCCATGAAGCTTCAAATCAATAACCCAAAGTAATCGCTTCTCATAAATGGGTTTCTGGACTGACGCTGACGTTTCAAAGTGTGACTCTTCTCCTCTTGCTAAATAAAATGACACTAATGTTATAGCAAAGCCAATTACAAGCAGGGTGTAAGCTTCCTTTTTAAGGTAGAAGACTAGGGATTGTATGTTCTGTTTCAGATGATATAAATTATTTGCATAACAATGGAAAAGTTTCATTTCTCCTTTTTACTTGCATTTAACTCTTCATTGAAGATGCAGAGTAATGTTTGCCTTGCCTGTGAGCTGAAACATTTGCTTAATGGTTACAAATTGCTTTGAAAATTCAGCACTAAAAGCTTTGATCGTGCCACTTTGTAATTTACTGGTGGCTTCTGAAGCGCGTGAGTCTCGCTAGTCCCGCGTCTTCAGGAGCTTCTCCCTCCTTGCTTGTTCAGCTGTGAGCCCAGGGCTGGTTTAGATAAGATATTAGGAAAAATTTCTTCACGGAAAGGGTTGTCAAGCACTGGAAGAGGCCGCCCAGGGCAGTGGGGGAGTCGCCGTCCCTGGAGGGATTTAACAGCCGGGCAGACGTGGGGCTGAGGGACGTGGGTCAGTGGTGGGTTTGTCGGAGTTGGGTTGATGGTTGGACTCGATGATCTGAAAGGTCCCTTCCAATGTGGGCAATTCCATGGTTCTGTGATTTATATACTATATGTATAGAGTGAGTTGTTACAGAATATTTATATACATATATTTTTATATATATATATATATATAAATTTTTCTCCTTTTCGTCTTGGGCTGATGTGAAGGACTGACAGGATAACAGAAGTGGTGGAGGCTGGGGCTGGCGGTTCCTGTCCCTCCCTCACCTTGGCAGTTACCGGGGTAGGGGGGGTACAGGGCTGTCACTTGGAGTCACACCGACACCCCCCGTGACCCTGTGGGACCCATGGTCCAGCCTGAGGCGACGGCAGCAGCTGCGGAGCTGATCTACTAACGTTTCTGTTAACGTTCCCTGTGCTATCGCACCGCGGTCGCTCTCGCAGGTTTGGCAGGCACGGAGCAGGGAGGTCTGGCTGTGCTGAGGTGATTTTGTGCTTTGTCTCATGCTAACGGAGACTCTACGTGGAGACTTGGGGGATGTTTTTGGTGGGAAATCCTTATTCCTGAGTGCAGGCACCAACACAGCTTTTTCCTAGCACATCCCTGAGTAGGTCCAAAAATATTTGTCGATAAGGCAATGCTTTATCATGGCAAGTGCCCAGTACAGCTGTAGAAACGATGGTCAGCAGGGTGTCACCGTGCGCTGATCCCTGGCGAGTGATGCTCAGGAGGAGCAGGGGGCCGAAGGCCCTCTCTCTGCTTGCAGCGACCAAGAGCGCGCTCTGGGTGGCGGTTGCTTCTTGATTCTTGTGCTGCATTTTGGTACTTCCTTGAATTCCACTTTGATGAAAGTTTAATCAAAGTATTTTTCAGTTAAAGGGAAGCACGTAATTAAGACACAGAAAACATTGTTTTTGTATTCTAAGCATACGGTTTTCTGGTTCTCAGGGTTACATTTTTTTTGTTTGCATTTTTAATGGCCCTTGTTTTAATTAATTATTTATGTTGGGTGCCATGTATTTTTAGGTTAGGAAATTAATCTTCACATTTTAATGTCAAAATTAATTATCCCCAAGTGTTATCAACAAGGCCATATCCGTAATTTGACCTTGTTGATTAACTAAAGTTTGAGAAACATTTTTTGCTTGCTTTTGGGAGTTTTTGTTCACCTTCCCGACACCTAGGATTTATATGTCTAATGGAGTTCATTAAGCCACACAGTATATGGAAATCAACGGAAACATTTTTGTTTTTAAATATTGGAGTGGGAATGAAGCAAAACCCCTTGTTTTCAGTGAGTGAAGCTGCTCATCAGTACTGAGGTGTATGGTTTTGAAAGCAGCAAGTCAATGGTTTTTCTTATTTGTCACTACAGCATGAAACAGGTGAATTTTGTCTGTATATCTGAACCAAGAGCTTCCCCTGAGCAAAGGTTTTATGGCTTCAGTTTTTATACAGCGTGTCTAGACCCTATTTGCTAGACTGTCTCTTCTAAGGTATTTTTATGCACTGGATAAAACATCCCTGAGATCCAAGACGAGGGACTGCCTGAGAGGAGGGGGTAGGCGGGGGGGGGGGGTCGGTTTCTTCTCCCAAGGAACAAGTGATGGGACAAGAAGAAACGGCCTCCAGTTGCACCAGGGGAGGTTTAGGATGGGTATTAGGAACAATTTTTACACTGAAAGGGTTGTCAAGCACTGGAAGAGGCTGCCCAGGGCAGTGGGGGAGTCGCCATCCCTGCAGGGATTTAAAAGCTGGGTAGATGCAGTGCTTAGAGATACGGTTTAGTGGTGGCTTTTGTCAGAGTTGGGTTGATGGTTGGGATTGATGATCTGCAAGGTCCCTTCCAACCTGGGCGATTCTGTGATTCTGTGATCCTGCTCTCTTTTCTCAGAGGTGTGGGTTTGTAGCGGGCAGTGAGGGATCGCCTAAATCTGGCGCTGGCACTGGCAGGGAGTGTATGCCCGTGGGAACAGGGTAGATACAGTCATAGGACTATTTGCCAGCACAGAAAAGTTTCCTTGCTAAAAGAGCCTGTGATCAGGTTGTTCAGGTTGATGTCACTGAAAAATAGTTATTATTGAATGTAGTTTTCTGGACAGAGGAAACGTTTCTGCGTAGGTGTGGAATTTCATTGTCACCAGCTGGGATGAGTGACATCCCTGTAGGTACTTGGCTATGGCCTTGGGTCCCCCTGACTAAATTTAAGCTGTGCTCTTAATCTCCTGTCCGAAACAGAGCCCAGGCATTGCTCCCCACCGTCCCCAAGATCCTCTCCCAAAAGCTGAGACCTGGTGTAGGTGTTGCCTTCCCGGGTGGGTTCCTCTGGGCAGGAACATCACAGTTTTCTCTGTCATGGTCCCTTTATACCTCAAAGGCAGGTGACAACTGAAGCAAGCAGGCTTGAGCTTCGTAGAGGGATTTTAGGACAAGTACTTCGTAGGTGGCATAAAGAAATGTAGATATAAGGAGAATGTAAACCCTTCCTTTATTATTTCTTGCCTCAGTTTTTTTAGCACGCTTGAACATTTGTTGCTCTTTGGTTGGAGTCTCCATGGCAGGAGATCTAACCTCCCTGCCTGCCAGGCCTCTCAGCAGTAGTATAAGATTATAGAATCACGGAATGGTTTGGGCTGGAAGGGACCTTCAACCCCCCCAGTGCCACCCCCTGCCTTGGGCAGGGACACCTCCCACCAGCCCAGGTTGCTCCAAGCCCCGTCCAACCTGGCCTTGAACCCCTCCAGGGATGGGGCAGCCACAGCTTTGAGGAAAAGATGAGGAAAAGGAACAAATACCAGAAAATTTCAAAGCAGATACCTTTTTTTTTGACTGTTCCTTTATTTTCCTTATAGATGGATGAAGAACTAGTTTGTAAACAGATGTGTCACTTCTGCCAGCTTCAAAAATAGTACAAACCAAACGCCCCCGCTCTCAGGCAGGCTGTGCGCTGCAGAGCTGTTCACACTCACATAATTGATATTGGGGCACGTTTTATTTTCTTTTAAGCTCTGCCCAAATAGTCGGGAATGGGGATTCATTGTTCTGGGTAGCCTGTGACAAACAGTGCGATGTGTTAATGGTCTGACCCCTCGGGTAATTTAATTATCTGTCAAGTCCATCCCCCTGTGCAGCTAATTGAGCGTCCTGGCGGTCTGCGCGCAGGCAGCTTTGGCAGAATTATCTCCATGCCACCGACCTGAGATCCCCCTCGTTATCCCCTGTGTGCTCTGGGTCCCTGCTCCAGCCTGGGAGCCCTAAACCCTCTGACAAGGACCAGGAGAACAGTCAGAAACCATGCAAACTGCTTCGTTTGGTTACACGTCTTTAGTTTCCGTCAGCTGAAATTGTGTACCTCACTGTCTTTTAAAAATCTTATTCAGTCAGGAAACATTAAGGTTGCGGCGCTCCAGCCTTACATCGTCACCAGTTGCACGGTGTTGTCATTAATCTTGAAGAATATAGATTGACTCCTTTAATCTGTGCAAGGATGCTGCTTCAGCATCAAATGCCTTCACAAGGCATTAACATGTGTCCGGCCCAACACATTAACACCACCGAGATACTTGCATTTCATAGGCATTTGCATCCCTTAGTCCCTTAAGAGCGATGGTGTCCCCTGTCTCATACTAAATATCACATATTAGCACACACAGGTACACGATTTATGTGATTAAGTATTTATTTCACTGATATCCAAGTCTATTGCAGGGACTAACGCAACTCGTAGCTGAGCTAATTGCTTCCTGCCCCAAAAGAGAAAGAATTAAAAAGGATAAGAATGGTTAGACACTGTGCTTATTCTCCGCTAACAGACTTTTATTTGGGGTAAAAAATAATTTATAGCAAAATGTTTTGTGTTGACACCCTGTCTTCAGAGACAGGCGTATACTGCATTCTATACATCCGTGCTGGCATTTATACACGCACGTGTGTATGTTGTTTCTAGACTGTCATTGGTGGGCTGCTGGATATTAAAATTGAGTTTGCCCTTTTTTTTAAAAAAAAACCCATCATTATGTAAATATCCGACAATGAAACGAGGATCAGATATTTCTAAAAGGTGCAGCTGGAACAGTCTGAGTTGGGTAATGTCTGTAGGATAAGTCTGCACGATTATCTTTTTAATGAACTGTATATTCAGAGCGCGGTCATTTCAAAAATCAGAGCTGGAATGAATATTCTTCATAACTGTCCCACTGTTAGCGAAATTTCCTTTGATCCTCATTTTAATTTGGTGGCGCGTTATCAGGCGTTACGCGCACGCCCTGCCGTTTCTCAACTCCGGGATTGTTTTTCATTTCCTTCATTTAAATCGAAATCGCTTTGAACTGTATTTCCCCAGTAGGATACGACAGAAGGTCCCGTACGCGCCTTGCTCAGCGGTCTGGTTTGTGCTGCAGTAATTTAAACTTGTCATGTTCTCTGCCGCCTTCTTTTCCTGGAGAAACCCCATTAAATTAATGTAATTCAGGGCGGGTTTGGCGCGGCTCCTTTCATGGTCTGTAGAAAAGCAGAGCGCCCGGCACGCCGGGAGGCTTCCTCCACGGAAGCGTTTCTTCAGTCTATTGGTGAGAAGCGGATTTAATGCATATGTTCCTCAGTTCATTAATAAACCTATGTAATGATTCACTTCGGCATTAAAGCCACTTGAATGGTTTCTTTATTAGCTGTCGCAGCGTATTCAGTGTTTCCTCTTATAACTCTGGCATTTTGTTTTTTTTTTTTTTTTTTTTCCCTTAGCCACCTTCAGACAACCTTAGTATGCGTGTTCGGTCAGGTCAAGTGCAGTATCAACTTCACAAGTAGGTGCCAGTCAACAAAAACACTCTCTTTACACCCTTCTCCTCATTCTCCTCTTTAGCTACGCAATCCTCCTGCTTTATCGGGAAGTTTTCTACACATTTTGTTTGAGGACTGATTTGCTGTTAAAGAACATAATTACTGACCACGTTCTGATGAGGGTTGTATGATAATTCGCATGCTGCATTGGTTTAACGAATGTGAAAAGGCTTAATCGTGCTGCTGGTGGAGAATTAAAATAGCTGACGTTAGAGGTCTGCATTTTGAATCACCTAAACTTTTACCCCACTTTTAAAAAATTTATTTCCAAGCAGAGGGCTTGGAAAAAAATTGACGCATGAAGACACTGAAAAAGAAGATGAGGTATCAATTTGGAAAAACTGATATGAATTTCTCCAAACGTTATTTTTTTCAGGAGGGTGGAAAAAAAAAAAAAAAAGTATTGTTAGTCTAAACCAACCCAATTGTTTTGTAAAACTAACATTTCACTTGATGTTTCTTGTGAAATCTTATGTTATTGACTGCCTTTTCCATTTGATTTCTTTCTGAGATGAAGTTTTTAATCGTTGGAAGAGGACGTGGAGCCAGAGCAGGGGGCTCTGCAGCCGGACCTGACCCGGCGGGGGGGTCCCCAGGACGGGGCCCGCATGGCCCCCCGAGCAGCTGCCCGCCAAGTCTGGCAGATAAAGGATGATACAGCGGCCAAACGGACCTTTACTCTTTGTTCCCTTCTTAACTGGAGTAATACCGCGCACTAGATTAAGCACAGCCCTTTTTCGCTTCCCTGCCGCTTTGAGGAAAATTCACGAGTAACGAAAACGCGTTCAGAAATAGAAACTCATATTTTATTCCCTTGATTTTTGTCACAGTTTCGAACTCCAGTATTAAAAAAAATAAATAAATAAAAAAAAAATCTCTTTATTTAAAAGCTTATTATGTAAGCTCGGGGACGAAAGCCGAGTTTGCGGGGTGCTGTAATTAAGCCTGCGTTGTAAATAACTGCACAAAGAGCCCGTGGAAACGCCGGAACGCTGGATGCCTTCAGATCTGAATAAGGCCTTAATTCATCAAAAACACGGGAAGATATTCCACAGGTGGTGTAATTTTTATGTGTTCTTGATATGGCTTCATTAGAAAAGATACAAAAAAATGGAATCATTAAGATTTTAGCAGCAGTCCTGAGAGACCCTTTTACCAAAGGAATTCTTTCATGAGAGATTAGTGGTTCTGACTGAGATGGTTTATATCCAGCACATGACAGTTTAAGAGCCTTTTTTAGTTAGAAAAGCTTTTAGGATGTGCGAAAATGGTGGGTCTTCAATAATGTTAAGCCAAATTGCCCTTCCTTCAAATGAACATCTGTATCGCCTTGATTACTGCTGTAGGGACTTGCCAACATAATGTTTCTCTTTACTGTCTTTATGGGCTCCACTTTTCCCTCTCTTTATATATAAAAAGTTCTTGTCAGGATAGTTCTAAAGGTCACTGCAGTACCGCATTAGTTACTGCTAAATCAGGTCTTCGTTTTGTTATGGGTTAGGCACTGTCTTTTTTATTGTTCTACCACTTGCGGTATTTTTAGGAGATAACTTGTGAAATAGAGACGTGTTGAACTCCTTATGCGCAGACTCTCACATAAGGACACATATTTTCTGGAGGGAAAGTAATATGCTCTGATTACCGTCTTGTGCCTGGGACAGGGGAAGGGGAGAGAAATCAGCTAAAAACACCAGGCAAAATTCCAGGCTTATTTCAAATTCTCTTTAATGCTCAAAGCCTTTTAGAAGTCTTTAGAAACTTCTGATGAATATCCATTTCATCATTAAATCTATGCCTGTCTTGCAAATGAAGAGCTTTTCACCCTCCGTAAGTAAATGGATTACTTAAGACCTTCTTTATAAAATGTAGCTCTGTCTTGTGCCTAGTACGCTCCTGCAAAGATGCGCCGAGTATCTCAAGCAGGACAATATAAGCTCCCGTCCCTTTCCTGTGACATAGCAGCTCACTTGGTGGATATTGCATGATCTGCAGCAGTGTATTTAGGGTTTTTCTTGGCTTTACCGGCGGCTGCCTGAGTAATTTGGGTAACTCTGGCTGTGTCTTCCAGCATTCGTCAAATGGCTTCAATGGATTTTGTTCCTAACGTGTTCTTACATCCGTGCGTTTAAAGAGAGAGTGTATTCTAAACCTTAATTATCCTGGAGTTTCGACGCTGCTTTCCAGCGCGAGGTACCAGAGTGCTTCTCCAAAGCCCAGCTCGGGAGGAGCTGGCCGGGCGCCAGAGGGGAGAAGCGACACGGGGTGCTGTGAAGGCAGACGGCAGCGGCGGCACCCTCCGTCAGACCCAGCCCCTCTCTCATTTTCGCGTTGGGCTTCAGATCGGATCAAATACAAGAACTTTTTCACGTAAAATACAATGCAAATCTCATCGCCAAAAAATTCTGTTGGAGGCCTGAAGTCAGAGTTAGGGTAACGAAGGACGTGTTTACCTGTGGTTACTGAGCGCTGCAGCCTTGACTCGGGATTGCTGGGACCTCTGGTGTCTCCAACAGCCAAGATTGCACCCTCTGCATGGATTGTCTTTCTTCTTTCCCTAAGTATCTGCTCTGTGCAACTGGCCACCCCTGAGGAAAGGCTGCTGGGACTGATGGACCTTGGCTGAGTAAGGATGTCACCAGAGTAATCTCATGAGACTACCTGGGCTGGACTGAAGTGGCCTGTCCCCAGGATCTGAGGAGAAGTTGGGGCAATCCCAGGCACAAATCCAGGCTGGGCAGAGAATGGATGGAGAGCAGCCCTGAGGAGAAGGACTTGGGGGTGTTGGTGGATGAGAAGCTCAACATGAGCCAGCAACGTGCGCTGGCAGCCCAGAACCCCCCACAGCCTGGGCTGCACCCCCAGCAGCGGGGGCAGCAGGGCCAGGGGGGGATTCTGCCCCTCTGCCCCGCTCTGGGAGACCCCCCTGCAGTGCTGCCCCCAGCGCTGGGGCACCGACAGCAGAAGGACACGGAGCTGTTGGAGCGGGGCCAGAGGAGGCCCCGGAGATGCTGGGGGGGCTGGAGCCCCTCTGCTGGGAGGACAGGCTGAGAGAGCTGGGGGGGGTCAGCCTGGAGAAGGCTCCGGGGAGACCTTCCAGCCCCTTCCAGGCCCTCAAGGGGCTCCAGGAAAGCTGGGGAGGGACTCTGGAGCAGGGAGGGGAGCCATGGGACGAGGGGGAAGGGTTTTAAACCGGAAGAGGGGAGACTGAGATGGGATGTGAGGCAGAAATTGTTGGCTGTGAGGGGGGTGAGCCCCTGGCCCAGGTTGCCCAGAGAAGCTGTGGCTGCCCCATCCCTGGAGGGGTTCAGGGCCAGGTTGGACGGGGCTTGGAGCAACCTGGGCTGGTCCCTTCCCACCCAAACCATTCTGTGATTCTGTTATTTGGGCAATGTCATAAATTTTAATCGTTCAATCTGAATTTGAATAAGGAAACTTCATAAATGAAACTTTTCCTTCCCTCAAATTGGAGGTCAGGACTGGAACTCCTGCACAGACTTGATTTACAGAAGTTCTGAGCAATATCTGTGCAACACATACTTGTATCGTACAACTTTGCCATCTTGGAAATCTCTGCCTCTCTTACCGAAGGAGTTTAAAAGAAAGCTTAGTAGAGCCTGAGATTGTGCTCGTGGCCAGGGCAACAGGCACTTCCCTGACTATCAGCCAGAATTCAGTGGGGGGTACATGAGAGGCAGTTAAATAACTCTTTTTGTCTGTTAGCAGCTGCCTGACAGTGAAACGTGGTACGGGAAAGCTGCTGGCCCGTCAGGGTGTGCGCTCAGGTTGGCTGGTCAGAGCCAACGCTGCCGCTGCATGCCCAATCTCAGCTGAAATCATCCGTTTCTTTACTCGTGTCAGATGTTGTGCTGCTTGTGCTCCTCAGCGCTGAGCAGCAGAGTACGTTCGGGTATCTACGGTGTGCGTGCAAGGTGTGCTGAGATGCTGCTGCGTGCTCACAAAGTGACCGTGCAGGCACTGACGTTCCTGTTAACTCACCTTCTAGAAATGTGCAGACATTTACAGCTCAGCAGATTTTGACTGTGAACTTTTGTAGACAATTTGAGGACTTTTAACGAATATAAATCGGTACCGCAGCAGTGCTGCCTTGCTCTTGGATTGCTTCCTTGAAGCAAAAAGGCTTTTCTTTTTATTTATACTATCAGCTTACTTGAGAAAGAGACGTTGACCTGCCTTCTGGATGCGGGGAAGGCTGTGGACGTTGTCTATCTGGACTTTGGTAAGGCCTTTGACACCGTCCCCCACAGCATTCTCCTGGAGAAGCTGGCAAGTCATGGCATAGACACGTGTACTCTTGGCTGGGTTAAAAACTGTCGGGATGGCCGTGCCCAGGGAGTTTGGATTAATGGGGTGAATTCCTGTTGGCGGTCGGTCACCAGTGGTGTCCCTCAGGGCTCAGTTTTGGGGCCGGTTTTGTTTAATATCTTCATCGATGATCTGGATTGAGGGGATTGAGTGCACCCTCAGTCAGTTTGCAGATGACACCAAACTAGGTGGGAGGGTTGATCTGCTGGAGGGTAGGAAGGCTCTACAGAGGGACCTGGACAGGCTGGATCCATGGGCCAAGGCCA
>VXBH01007064.1:15705-27671 GCA_013400035.1 Rynchops niger | reverse complement strand
GCTCCCAGCCCCGTCCAACCTGGCCTTGAACCCCTCCAGGGATGGGGCAGCCACAGCTTCTCTGGGCAACCTGGGCCAGGGGCTCACCCCCCTCAACAGCCAAGAAGTGCTTCCTCAGCTCCCATTATCCTCTCCCCTCTTCCAGTTTAAGGCCATCACCCCTATTGCTACAGACCCTGCTAAAACGTCTGTCCCCACGGAGCGATTTTGGGTCCGTCTCAGGGAGTGGAAGAACCATCGGCAGTTTGGAGGGGCCGCGCCGGGCTGCTTCTAGCTGAAAACCGCTTGAAAAACCCCAAACGAGTAAAACCGGGACTCTTGCGTATACCGGCAGATTGGCGCGGACAGATGGTGGAGGGATACTTCTGCCCGAGGTTTTCTTTAATGAGCAATTTAATTCCTCGTTGTCCCGTCGTCCGGGGGCTGGGGGGATGCTGAAGGCGCGCCGAAGGAGACTCTGCCGGGCTGGGCTCTTCAGCCGGCGTTTGCCGTCCTGTTTTTCCATTTTGCCGTCGTTGCCGGAGCCAGCTCGGCGGCTCCTCCGGGGGGGGGAGGTTTGGGGGACAGACTGGTGGCTTCTGCACTGTTTGCCCCAGGGCTTCAGATCCCCCCCTCGCCCAGCTAGCCGTTGCCGTGCCGAGAAGAAAATCAAACCCGCGTTCTTCTACTTGTCCCCTTCCCTGCTCCTTGTGCCTTTGAGGTGCTCAGCTTCGGCCCGTAAGGATGCTCCGCTTGTGTGAGCGGGTGCTCCGGGCGCTCGTCCCTGGAGGAACCCCAGCCCCGGCTCCCCGTAAAACGAAGAAATTCATTACAAAACTGCCGAAACCCTCAGATGTGGCGTGACGGGGCGCGCTCTCCGTGCGGAGGGTGAGCCGGTGTTTATGTTTTCCGTGGTTAGTCTCGGCTTTGGGCGCGCGGGAGGCGTGTTTGGATGCCCTTCGTTAAGGCAAGCCGGGCTGCTGGAGGCGGTGGCCGTGGCAGAGCCCCTAAGGGCTTGGGGAGGGGGTGACAGTCTCTCCAAGCATCGGTCCCTTGTCACCGCAGCTTGGCCCATCCCTAGGAGAAGCCAAAAGAGCCGGAACCGGGCTCATAAGCCCGAAGACCTTCGCGTCGAGACGCTCTTCCTACACGGTCTTTGCTTTGTGTGTGCGGTAACTACCTTCCTCTCGCCGGTATTGAAGGCTGTGATTTATCCGTCGCTAATATTTGTTTTGTTTTGACGGGATAACGTACATTTCCCATACGGCGCTCTGCGCTTGCAGCCAAATAATCCCTACCTAGAAAATACGAATGCAAAAAAACCCCAACCCCTTCCTTAAAGTGGTTCTGGACTCCTTTACTTTTCGGCCTATTGTCTTGGATCACTTTAACGGCAAACGTCAGGGTGCAAATGGAAGTAACGGTGAATTATGGGCTCGTCTCGCTCCCGCTAAAGCCCTCCCATAACTCATCCCGTCCTCGAGCGCCCCAACGCCTCCCGCGTGTCCCGGCGTTCCCGGGGCCAGCAGTTGCCTCCTCTGCCGCCCTGCGACCTGCCGGAACCGAACTGAACCCAACCAAACCGAAGCCATCCGAACCTAAACTAAACCTACTCCTCCTTCCCTTCCCAGCCGTGCCGTGGAGACGCTGAAGGTGATGCTGGTCCGGGGGGGAAGCGAGGAGGTCGCCAGGGCCGTGGCCAGCGCCGGCGGCTGGGAGCTGATGGCGAGCGCCGAGAGGCACCACGACGGCATCGCCGTGCTGGCCGGGTAAGTCGTCGGCGCCGCGGTTCGCCGATATCTCCTCCGGCTTCGGGGCGAGAGCTGCAGCGTCGCTGGGAGTGGGAGAGAAGCCCGTAGCAAGCGGGGAGGTGGGGGGCGCGCTGCGGTGCATCAAAGCCCGTGGAGGATCATAGAATCAGGGAACGGTTTGGGTGGGAAGGGACCTTGAAAGGCCACCCAGTGCCACCCCCAGCCCTGGGCAGGGACATCTTCCATGAAACCAGGTGGCTCCCAGCCCCGTCCAACCTGGCCTTGAACCCCTCCAGGGATGGGGCAGCCACAACCGCCATGGGACTGGTGGTGGGGCTCTGCCGTGCTGCTCACCAGGGGTGGCCACCTCCGTCCCCAGCTCCGTCCCCAGCTCCGTCCCCAGCTTTGTCCCCAGCTCCGTCCCCAGCTGGCTGGAAGCAGCCCTGGTGGGAAGCCCCCAGGGGACGCCCCCAGGGGACGCCTTGCCTTCCTGCCAGCGCGGTGGGGCTGGATGCGGCTGCCGTCACCCCCGCTGCGATGTCCCTGCCGTCCCACGCGTCCCCGGCCTGTCCCCCGGCAGCTTTTCAGGCGCATCGGCCAAACCTTTGCTGCTCTCAGCTGCTTCGCTCTGCTCCCGTCGGGGGGGGGTCACACCTGCTGCCCCCTGCTACCCAAGGCGTGACGGGCACCAAAAGGTCTCGGGGAGGAAATTTTTTTGACCTCCTGCTGCTGCTGAAATGTCCCTGCGGTTACTCGGGGTATTGCGGCAGCGTCCAGTCCTTCCCTCATGTCTGGGAGGAGGTGACGTGGACAAGGGATGGCCACAGCCCGCGGTCCGGTTCGGTGGAGCCTGGTTCAGCCGGGGACTGTGCCGTCGTCCCTCCACCCAGCGCCGTTAATAGCTCTTGGACGGCTGCGGGGGAGACGAGCGGTTTGGGATTTTCCAGTATTTGCAAAAAATGCTTTATTGAACCTCCCAAATGCTTGAGAGCGTCTCATCCGAAACAAAAACCAGCCCTCCTGGCCACGGTCGGCCGGAGCTGGCTCTTGCCAGGGTGCCCGACACGCCGGTCCTGCCCTGAGCTTCGTCCCCAAGCGAGGGGGTGGCAGGAGGGGGGACGATGCCGGGCCAGGGCACGACCTGGATGTCAACGTGCTGGTTCTGCCCGGCAGCAGGACGCGGAGGCGTGGGAGACGGGCGGCTCGATGGCCCCGCCGCTGCTCGCGCACCCTGGGCCGCCACGGCAGGAGGTGGCACTCGGCGGTGACCCGTCGTGGCAGCCCAACGATGCCCCAGGGCGCGGGGCTCGGTTCCAGCACCCCCCAGACCCCCGGGCGGAGGGTTTCGCCAGCTTCCCTCAAACTCCCCGCCCCCGCCGGGGTTCCAGCGGCCACTCGTAGCCCCCAGCGTGGGTGACACGTGCCAATTCTGTTCGCAGGGCGATGGCACGCCACGCCGGCCCCCGGCTCCCCCTCATCGTGAAGAACCTCATCCCGACGCTGAACAGCGTCTTCGACAGCCAGAGGATCACCACCACCGCCTTCTTCGCCGAGGTGAGCAAGGGGGTGCCGGGGTTGNTGCCAACAATGCGGAGCTGTATCCCCGCTTATAAACCACCTTTTAAATTCTCAGCTGCTTAAGCAGCCTGGGATTAAGGCACTGTTTTTATTTTCTGTTTGGCTTGCTGGGGAGGGGGGGCTCGGGGCTGGGGGGGGAAGGAAAGGGAAGCTGCCGGGGCCCCCGGCTCTTGGAGCCCGTCCCAGAAGCTGCTTCGGGTTTCGGAGTGCGGGTTGGCTCCTCTGCCTCCTTCAAGGGTTTAAAATAGCAGCTTTTTGCCTCGCCTGTGGAGCTGGAAAGGGGAAGGAAGCAAATGCCTGTGTCTCCCTCTCGCAAAAGTGATGAGGTGAGAGCTCAGTCCCTTTTCTCTCGCCCGCGCCAGCGACGGAGATGTCCAACCGTGCTCCTCCGACCTCCGCCGCATCCCCCGGCGTGGCTNGGCCCCCGGCTCCCCCTCATCGTGAAGAACCTCATCCCGACGCTGAACAGCGTCTTCGACAGCCAGAGGATCACCACCACCGCCTTCTTCGCCGAGGTGAGCAAGGGGGTGCCGGGGTTGGTGGTGGTATTGGTGGTGGGGCGGGGGGGGGATGGCCCGGCAAAGCGGCCGAACCCTCTGCTCCCTCCGCCTTTCCCTGGAGAGCAGCCGGGATGGGGGCGAAGCCGCCCCGTGGGCGCTGCCTCCCTCCCGACCCCCTCTCTCGGGAAAAGGCGATGGCAGGGAAGGGTTCGCGGGAGTCCAACTCTGAACGCATCACCGCCGGTGANGCCTGTGTCTCCCTCTCGCAAAAGTGATGAGGTGAGAGCTCAGTCCCTTTTCTCTCGCCCGCGCCAGCGACGGAGATGTCCAACCGTGCTCCTCCGACCTCCGCCGCATCCCCCGGCGTGGCTGCCGCAGCCTCGTCCCACCGAGACAGGGCGATGCGTGCCGGCCCCTGGCACCCAAGGGTAGCCCTTGGGGCGAAGGGGCCATCGGTGTTGGCACGTGGCTACCGCCGGCCCCGGCTGCCCAGCTTCAAGTCTGTGCCTGCACGGTGATCAGGCTCCCCCGGGGTGCTGGGTCTCGTGTCGCGGGGTCCCTGTCATCCTCGGGGTCCCTCTCCGCAGGTGACGGCGGGCGCAGGGCGGGGGGGTCCCCCGCCACGGCTGGAGCTTGGGGCCGGGCAGCGGCGGGGAGCGGGGCTGCTCTCCCCGAGAGATGCTAAAACCCCAGAGCAGCTACGCCAGCACCCGGTCACCCGAAAACACCCCTTTGGCGCTGGGTTCCTACCGACCCCACCAACGGCGAGAGCCGGGGCTCCTCGGAGAGCATCCCGCTCCCGGCCGCAGCTCTCCCCGCGCCGCGGGGGCTCGGTGGGGAGGGTCAGCGGGAGAACGGCCCCGCCGTCTCCCTCCAGCCAGGGCTCCTCCGTCGGAGCACTCCGGCCAGCGAGAGGAGCTGCTGCCAAAAGCTCCGGTTCTGCTGCTGCTCAGCTCTCAGGGATGCTCCCGGGGACGCGGGGGCTCTGGGTGCCATGGGGGTTCCCGGGGACATGGGGGCTCCACGTACCGTGGGGGCTCTGGGTGCTGCTGAGGATGCTTCAGGGGCGGCGGGGTNGAGTCTCTGGGTGCCGAGGGGGCTGTGGGGGCCGAGGGGTCTCTGGGTGCCACGGGGGCTCCATGTACCGTGGGCCTCTGGGTGCTGCTCGGGGTGCTCCCGGGGCCGTGGGGGCTCCGGGTGCCATGGGAGCTCCACGTACTGTGGGGGCTCTGGGTGCTGCTGAGGATGCTCCCGGGGCCATGGGGACTCTGGGTGCCATGGGGACTCTGGGTGCCACGGGGGCTCCACGTACCGTGGGGCTCTGGATGCTGCTCGGGGTGCTCCCAAGGCCATGGGGGCTCCGGGTGCCGTGGGGCTCTGGATGCTGCTTGGGGTGCTCCCAAGGCCATGGGGGCTCCGGGTGCCGTGGGGCTCTGGATGCTGCTTGGGGTGCTCCCAAGGCCATGGGGNGATGCTCCCGGCACCACAGGGACTCCCTGGGTGCTGTGGGGCTCTGGGAGCTCGGGAGGTTCTCGGTGCCGCAGGGGCTCCGGGTGCCGCAGGGGCTCCGGGTGCTGCAGACACTCTGGGTGCTGAGGGGTTTTGGGTGCCCAGGGGGCTCTGGGTGCCGCAGGGGCGGCGGGTGCCCCTGCACTGCTCTTGCAGAGCAGCTGGCAGTTGCCACTGGCCACTCCGCAGCCCGGGAGACGCGTTGGGGTCCTCCATCCCTGTAAATCCCGACCTCTTCGTAGCCCCCCCGCATCTCAACCCCCCCCCCCGGCCACCTCGGGGCTGGGGGGGGCAAGGCGAGGATGTCGCTTTTGTGTAGGTTTTGTGGGTTTCTCCGGGCTGTCGGGGCTCACCCGGGCTTCCCGCTTCTTCCCAACTTGGCATCTTGGGTTTTCTCGACGTTAGGAATTATCGAAATATTAGGAATATCCCCCCCTGGAGAGAGGGGGCCGGAGGGGAGCCGGGGAGCGAGCCGAGTCTGTCGGGTCTCTTCCCTCGTGTGATAAGATCATCCAAAAGGCAGCCATCGTCTCCCTCGCGGTCCGCGGGGCCCCCGTCCCGTCGACGCTGAGGCTCTCTTCTGCTGTAGCTCCTCAATAGCAACGTGGTGAATGACCTGATCCTGCTGGAGACCATGATGGATAACATGACGGGGAGGCAGAAGGACGCCTGCACGTTGGTGCGGATGCTGGCGCTCCGGGGACTCGGCAACATCGCCTCCGGCTCCCCCGAAAAGGTGAGAGGGAACCCCGCGCTGCTCGGCCCAAGAGTCCTGGCCGGGGCTGGGCGGGAGAAGGGAGGACATTAGGCATCGGGAGGTGCTGCTTGTCAAAAGGCAGGAGAGTCCACCACCTCCTCGCCCTGCTGACGGCACTTCCGAAAGGTGGTGTGGCCTCCAGAGGAGGCCCCGGAGATGGCGGGCGGGCTGGAGCCCCTCTGCTGGGAGGACAGGCTGAGAGAGCTGGGGGGGGTCAGCCTGGAGAAGAGAAGGCTCCGGGGAGACCTTCCAGCCCCTTCCAGTCCCTCCAGGGGCTGCGGGAAAGCCGGGGAGGGACTCTGGAGCAGGGAGGGGAGCCACGGGACGAGGGGGAAGGGTTTGAAACCAAAAGAGGGGAGATTGAGGTTAAAAATAAGGCAGAAATTCTCCCTGATGGAGCTGGTGAGCCCCTGGCCCAGGTTGCCCAGAGAAGCTGTGGCTGCCCCATCCCTGGAGGGGTTCAAGGCCAGGTTGGACGGGGCTGGGAGCCACCTGGTTTCATGGAAGATGTCCCTGCCCAGGGCGGGGGGGTGGCACTGGGTGGCCTTTCAAGGTCCCTTCCCACCCAGACCATTCCATGATTCCGTGATCCTCACTGTCAACGCGGCAAGGTCTCCGGGTGGCGCAGCCCGGAGCCCCGGCGCAGCGGCTCTGACGGGGCTACACCGGCGCAACGGTACTTTTAGTACCTACGTATTTTTTTATAACCTGCGTCCCAGACCTTGCTGAGGATGCTCCCCATCTGTCAGGGCAGCCCGGAGCGATGCCGACCCGGCGACAACTCCGGGAGGACTCCGGGGCTCCTGCCGTCCCGGGTGGCTCAGGGACAGCCGTCCGTCTGTCCCTCCATGCCCCTTCCCAGCCGGGCTCCTCAAGGCGCGCGGGGCAGTTCGCAAAGCCGAGGGCTCGGGATTAAGTGACGGCAGACTTAACGTGGCTTTGCGCAAACTTAATTTCCCCCTTGGCCGTGTGTACACCGGGCTCTAATTACGCCGTGAAATACTGCGTTGATGGTTCCAGCGGGAGGGGAACCAGTGGCTGCGGTTACCGCGTGCGATGACTGGCCTGCGCCGAGGACGCTTTGCCGGCGGCGGTCGTAATTTAAGTCATAATTTAAGTCCTCTTCCAGCCCCTCTTCCCGGCTGGAAGCGCGGCGTGGGGCAGCGGGCTGCAGCAGGGCACCCAGGGGACGCGTCCCCGGCCAGCCCCACTGCCAGGCTGGCCCCACGGGGACCACGTTTCTCGCCGCTTCCCTTGCAGGTGAGGAAGCACGGGGCCAAGCTCCTGGCCTCCATGGTCAACGGCATGGATGACAAAGACGACCCCCACAACCTGGTTGCCCTGGAGGCCATGTCCAGCCTCTCCAAGCTCCTGGATCACCTGGAGGAGAGGGACATCCAGTCCATGCTCCTCCACATCGCCATCAGGATCCGGCCCTTCTTCGACAGCGTAAGGCCGCGCGCCAGGGAGGCCGAGCTCCTGCTTTTGCCAGCGTCTCTGAACCGGCTCGTTTTGACGAGCCGGAGCTTAATTAAGGGAGGGGAGGTGCGCGGGGAAGAGCAGGAATCTCCTGAGATGCCCCGGGGCACGTCCCGGGGCTGGGGGCAGGAGGTCGGGCTGCGAAGGGACGCGGCGCAGTGGGAAGGGGAGGTGCCCCTTGGCGTTGTCCGCTGGGACCTCGACTCCGGCGGGGGTAGCAGGAAGGTCTGGGTGCGGGGATGAGCCGGGGCTGGGTTACGTGGGTGCCCTGGGGCAGCGCGAGGCCGGGGCGCGGGGCCGGGGGCGAGTGGGGCAGGGAAGTCGTAGAATCCCGCGCAGGTTCGGGTGGGAAGGGACCTTAACGCTCATCTCGTTCCAACCCCCCTGCCATGGCCAGGGACACCTCCCACTAGCCCAAGTCCCTCCGTGGGTGTCTGCTCCCGGGGGCCGCGGCGGGGGGAGGGGGGTGTCTCGCTGCCTTTAGCACTCTCTGTTCATCCCCAAAACCCCTCCGCCATCACCGCGGGGATTCTGGATGCTCCTCCTGCTCGGCTCCCAGCTCCCTGGGCTCCAGTCTCCTCCTCTGCTCCTACCCGGAGCCGCCGCAGTCCCACCGGGAGCATCCCGCCGGGATTATCCCTCCCTGCTCCCGTTTTGGGGGAGGGGGGGGGTCTCCTCTTCTCTGCTGCCTCTGGCCTGAGCAGAGCCGCAGCTCCCTCCCCGGCTGGGGGCGACTGCTCTGCCCTTCTGAAGAGCCGGAGGGTGCAGGATGGAGACCCCCCCTCCTCGCTGTCCCCGAGCTCGGTCCCCAGCGGCTCCCGGCCGCTCCCCGCCAGCTGGTGGGGACTCCGGGCCAGTGAGAGCAAACGGGGGTGATGGTGGCCGAAATTTGGGCTGAAGAGGTGGGGGAGGCTGCGTTTTTGTGGAGTCGTTAGACGACAGTCGAGCCGCGTGGGGCGGTGACACGCTGGAGGGACGGGATGTCACCCAGAGGGACCCGGGACAGGCTGGCGAGGTGGCCCCCTGTGAACCTCCTGGGCTCCAACCAGGCCAAGGGCAGGGTCCTGCCCCCGGGGTGGGGGCAGCCCCCGGTGCCAGCCCAGGCTGGGGACGGAGGGATGGAGAGCAGCCCTGAGAGAAGGGCTCGGGGGGGGCGGTAAAAGCCGGCCACGAGCCGGCACCATGCGCCGGCAGCACAGAAAGTCTCCTGGGAGACCATGGAGCCCCTTCCAGTCCCTCCAGGGGCTCCGGGAAAGCCGGGGAGGGACTCTGGAGCAGGGAGGGGAGCCACGGGATGGGAGGGAAGGGTTTTAAGCCAAAAGAGGGGAGATTGAGGTTAAAAATAAGGCAGAAATTCTCCATGATGGAGCTGGTGAGCCCCTGGCCCAGGTTGCCCAGAGAAGCTGTGGCTGCCCCATCCCTGGAGGGGTTCAAGGCCAGGTTGGACGGGGCTGGGAGCCACCTGGTTTCATGGAAGATGTCCCTGCCCAGGGCGGGGGGTGGCACTGGGTGGCCTTTCAAGGTCCCTTCCCACCCAAACCATTCCATGATGAGGTGGGAGTGAGCCTGACCCAACACAGCCTGACCTCAAGCCCATGGAGGGGGTTGGTGGTGGTGGGGGGTGTGTGTGTGTTTGATATTTCCTGGTGAAGAATCGTCTAAAATGGGTTTCAAAAACAAACCGACCGAAAAAAAAAAAAAAAAGAGGGGGGTTCCTGCAGCTGAGGTCTGGGGGCAGGCTGGGAAGGGGCTGAGGGTCGGGGACAGACGGCGGCCTGTCCTTGCTCCTCCGACGCCCCTCCAGCCCGAGGCGCGAGGTGGTGGGAGGTGGGACCGGCTCTTCCAGCGCGTCCCCCGAGGTGGGAGATGCCCCAGGGCAGGTGGGATCCCTCTGAGCCCTCCTCGTCCCCTCTCCCCGCAGGAGCAGCCGGACCTCCGCCGCACCTCCATCGTCCTCTTCGGCAACCTCACCAAGTTCAGCCAAGGCAACTGCGAAGTCTTCTTCGAGCAGATCCTCAACGGGCTGGTGACGCTGCTGCTGCACCTCCAGGACCCGAAGCCGGAGGTGGTCAAAGTGAGTGCCGCGCCGTCCGTGCTGCCTCCTCGGCCCGGGGGTCCCGCGCGGCGCTGAGCTCTCCGGCCTCCCCCTCTCTCTGCCGCAGGCCTGCAAGTTCGCTCTGCGCATGTGTGGCCCCAACATGGGCTGCGATGGCCTCTGCGACATGTTCCTCAACCACCTGCGGGAGGACAGGAGCCTGCACTACGGGGAGTTCATGAACAACGTCTGCAAACACCTGGTGAGGGGCTACCGGAACCGGCAACGCCGGTGCTGGTGCTGCCTGTGGGGCTCATGGCAGCCCGGTGGGACTTGTGTGGGGACGGTTGGACCAGAAGGTCCTTTGGGTCATTGAATCATGGAACGGTTTGGGTGAGAAGGGACCTTGAAAGCCATCGAGTGCCACCCCCCGCCCGGGGCAGGGACATCTTCCATGAAACCAGGTGGCTCCCAGCCCCGTCCAACCTGGCCTTGAACCCCTCCAGGGATGGGGCAGCCACAGCTTCTCCGGGCAACCTGGGCCAGGGGCTCACCAGCTCCATCACGGAGAATTTCTGCCTTATTTTGAATCTCAATCTCCCCTCTTTTGGTTTCAAACCCTTCCCCCTCGTCCCGTGGCTCCCCTCCCTGCTCCAGAGTCCCTCCCCGGCTTTCCCGCAGCCCCTGGAGGGACTGGAAGGGGCTGGAAGGTCTCCGCGGAGCCTTCTCTTCTCCAGGCTGACCCCCCCCAGCTCTCTCAGCCTGTCCTCCCAGCAGAGGGGCTCCAGCCCTCCCGCCATCTCCGGGGCCTCCTCCGGCCCCGCTCCCACACCTCCGTGTCCTTCTTGTGCTGAGGACTCCAAAGCCCAACGCGGGGTCCGTCTCCTGCGCCCATACAGGGCAAGCCATGTCCCCCCCCGCCAAACCCCAGCTGGGTTCCTGGGGTGACCTCAACCCCCCGTCCCCGCCAAGGAGCTCCGGGCTTCCAGGCGGTGGTGCCAGCGCCGCAGACAGCCTGTCCCGTCCCCTGCGCGACTTCCTCGGCGGCTCGCTCTCTCCTAGATGCAGAGCTACCCGGAGATGCTGAACCGCCTGATCTTGACCAACCTCTTCTACTTCAAGAGCAACTGGGTGGACATCCGAGCAGCGGCGCCCATGTTCATCGGTAAGCCGGCCTGCTCCCTCCCCGGCTCCTCCGCCTTCGCGGGGGGTCCTCTCTCCAGAAGGGCAGGTGGCCCTGTTGTCCTGGGCACGTTTTTTGGTCGCCGCTCTGTTGGGATGGCGCTGGGACGGGCAGGGCCGCTTGGCAACACCAGGTCATCTGGTGGCTCCACGTCCTGCAGGACACCCGCCTGCGTCTTGCTGCGCCCGGGCCCCGGGGACGGACACGCACGCGATGTCCCCAGGTGGTGTCAGCACCCCAGGAACTTCTCTCCGGCCACTTGCCGCTAACGCTGGCTGGGTGCGGGACGTCTGCGGCGCAGCCTGGGCTGGTGGAAGGTGGCCCTGCCCAGGGTAGGGGGGGGTTGGACTCGATGATCTTCAAGGTCCCTTCCCACCCGAACCAGTCAATGGTTCTGGGCTTTAGGAGAAGTTACGGGAGCTGCTGGCGGCAGAAATGCTGGCGGGCGTCACCCTGGGGCGCACGTTGGGGCGTTGGGTGTACCACAGCCATGGTGGCCCTCGCCTGAGGGGCTGTTGCGGGGCCGGTGCGGGGACAAGTGACCTGGCGGAGGGACGAGTGCCCCGATGCCGTGCCACCGGTCCCCGTCTCTTCGGGCGCGGGGCTCCTCGGCGGGCTCCAGACCGAGCCCTGACTCCGGAATTTTTTCCTCAGGCTTCCTCGTGCTGCACGTGGACGAAGACCAGTGCCAACAGGTGGACCTGGACCAGCTCATTTCGGGTGAGCGCCGGTGGCTTTCGCCGCTGGGGAGCGGGGGACTCGCCTCTTGCCCCGTGGGAGGGGGCTCCCCGGCCCTGCTGTGCCCGAGGCTCCTGTTGGGGACAACCTCCCCCGGGGGTGGCTTTAGGCCATCACGGGGGGACGTAGGCTGCGACGGGATGAGGCTGCGACGATGGCATCCTGCTCCCTCCCGGCGCGGCCGGTGCGCCGAGATCCGTCCCAGCCCCCAGGCAGCAGCTGGGGTGAGAGAAGTCGGGGGGGACACACACACAGGGAATGTCCCCAACCTCCTGGCCAGCCCGGGAAGCCAGAGAGTGGCCAGGACAAGCCCGGTCCCCGCGGGCAGCTGACACGGGGGAAGAAGCCAAGGTGCCGCGAGGGCAAGGAGCCCGTCGGTGCTGCCGCCACCGGAGCTCCCCCGGGAGCGGGGCTCTGCCGGTGGGTGCCAAGAGGACCCCCGAGCCCCGGCGGCCCC